>LQRL01075662.1:0-10644 GCA_001703475.1 Hydroides elegans
AAGTATGTCAGCAGAGCAAGCAAATCTTACCAATAATAATGTATATTTGAGTTAAATATATTGAGTATGTGATTTGTATCGACTTGTGTTAGTTGAAGAAATCTGTGTCAGTTGAGGAAGTGTGTTAGTTGAGGAAGTGTGTTAGTTGAGGAAATGTTTCAGTTGACGAAGTATGTCAGCAGAGCAAGCAAATCTTACCAATAATAATGTTTATTTGAGTTAAATATATTGAGTATGTGATTTGTATCGACTTGTGTTAGTTGAAGAAGTCTGTGTCAGTTGAGGAAGTGTGTTAGTTGAGGAAGTGTATTAGTTGAGGAAATGTTTCAGTTGACGAAGTATGTCAGCAGAGTAAGCAAATCTTACAAATAATAAGGTATATTCTAGTTAAATATATTGAGTATGTGATTTGCATCGACTTGTGTTAGTTGAAGAAGTCTGTGTCAGTTGAGGAAGTGTGTTAGTTGAGGTAGTGTGTTAGTTGAGGAAATGTTTCAGTTGACGAAGTATGTCAGCAGAGTAAGCAAATCTTACAAATAATAAGGTATATTCTAGTTAAATATATTGAGTATGTGATTTGTATCGACTTGTGTTAGTTGAAGAAGTTTGTGTCAGTTGAGGAAGTGTGTTAGTTGAAGAAGTCGGCGACAACGACCCCGTCTCAAATGATTCAGACGTCGCGTTTAACTAAGCAGAAATTGATGTGAACTGTATACTAATTAATTCGAATTGTAATTAACTCCCGATCAAAATGGTAATTATCAGCTGCTATAGTTTGTTTCTGTAAATAAGTCGGTAATGAATTGTTCTCATGCTTTTGGCTTGTCTAGGGCCTTGTTGCGCCATTGTTCTATGATTGAAAAGTGTTTTATCTCAGCTTTTCATTTTCACAGCGGTGACTGTTTATTTAAAAAGTCGAAGCTATAGAAATGCTGATTATATGCGTTAATCAATGTTATTCACGCAACGTTAGCAAAAACATCACACCAATTTTGAAGGAAAATGATTATCAGGTAATTATATTTGAGACGACAAGAAATTTGATAATTTGTTTCAAAAGGCCAACTTCTCTCGTTTTACATAGAAAAAATGTAATGACGCATATTCATTATAATTGCAAAGTACTGGTCCTGTAAAGTTAATTGCTAAGCGCGCACACAAACACATGTCTTCCCAAAGAGATATAGATAAAGTTTCTATTCACATGCACCCAAAACTGCTTGAAAATATATACAAATGCATTATAATCAGGGTTTTCTCTTTAAAAAAATACCTATAGTCTCTCTCCTCCCCTTTTAATGACTAATTTGTTGAAGTTTCGGGGCCATTTTCCCACGGTTTGTGTCGCATGTGTTGTGAATGCTATATGTTGAGATATGTGCTAGAACGTGTATGCGAACGTCTAGTGCTTCGGGGCCTTTGTCGCGAGCCGACATATGGGACGGTATTCGATGTTATTTGCTTACATCGAGGTTTCTATACATTTATATAAATGTTTGTTGTTTTTTTCTCAAGTGTTAAATCCGTTGATCATCATCGAAAGGTGTGAATTGGCGCGTGGCTAAATCCGCGCTCGTGGGATTGTGAATCCGAAAAGGGTGTTGAAGAGTAATCTAAAGGCATGACTTGAGCCCGGTTCGGGCCCATATGCAAACAAACTACCAGGTAGTATCTATCAGGGGTATCGGTCAATAGTAAAACCATTTTTGTTGTGACCCATAAACCCCAGGTCAATAGCTTAACCCAGAGAAGCTGGTCTCAAGTCGATTCTTGATGCTGACACTGTGCCATCATCTTCCTATATTATATACCGTTCCTTCGTTTGTGTCAGAAATTCCGCTGGTCGCTGTCCGCACCTTTAAACGGAACACATTTGAACTGGTGAATTCAGCTATTCAGTTTATCAAGTTTTCAGTCTATGTGATAAGATTTTAAGAGAGAGAGAGAAAAAAAAGAGATTTTTACATGTAAGACAAAATTTGTTCAGTTAAAGTAATTGTTCATTTTTATTAATGTTCGGTTTAGACAGGGTCCACTGGTCTCTATAAATGATAGGTTTATGAAGAATTAAAGAGGATTGAAACAAAATATGTTGGGTTAAATAAGTAATTGGTCTTATCATTGTTTAACGAGGGTCCACTGTACTCACGAAATGTGATGTCGTTAGTAACTTTATTTCGGACAGTTTTATGTTTCAATTTTTGTTCGCTGAAGTTAAAAAACGTTATGGACCCAAAATCGGGGTGCGTGTTATATCCGGGATAATCAGAAATTCCTCATTTTAAGGGTACATTTGAGTTCGAATTATAATGTTTTCGGATTTAGAGTAAATCATTATAATATAGGAAAATGCATTTTAATAGCGTTCGTGTCGGTTTGATAATTGTTGTATGACGTAGATTTACTTGGGATTGATCTAGTGAGTATGCTTTCAATTTACGATGTTAATAATGCGATCTACTTTTTCGCCTGGAGGGCTTTTGACCGTTTACCCAAGACGGTACATGTATGTTGAAAGTTGTTCATTTACGAAAAGAGCTTGTTTTAAAAAGGGACGGGTTCATAGGATTTGAACATGATTAATTTGATTGCTCTTCAAATATCCTAATTACATGGAAAGTTGCTCTTGAACCTTTGTAATTTTTCATTGATGGGAATTTAATATAGAAAATATTCGAAAAGCACGAATCAAAAGGTGCTAGTTTTGATTTGAAAATTGTGCAATAAATTACATAGAGAGGGATGTAAGAGGCCAGAGGTTATCTTTAAAAACGGCAATGACATTTCCAGCAATAGTATCGATATTAACTTTTCCCTAAGCCTGCTTGAAATTTCAAAGTCATTAAGGCAACGTCAATTGCTTTGAGCGAGTCAACTGCACCGTTATTTCAAGCGCGCGGCTTTTCTCGGCACAAAACGCGAATACAAGCCCTATGTACACAAGTCGACACCACTTGACCCGTGCGTAAGTGACACCGAAAGAGGGCGGAGCGTTCCCACGATCGTGCTAGGCCTCGAGGCGCGTGATGTATGTTTACAAAGAGCGTTGATTGACAGCTCATAACAATGGGACACACCGTGAGACTGCTAAGCCTCATGTGACACTTTTGCATTGTATTTAGCGAAGTGCGCTTTGCAGGTGAGAGCTGATTGGCTAAGGCCTTATTTGGCCTCATGTGTGGGAATGCGGTTTGTGTGTTTGCAATCACAAGTCTGCCACCTGGGGTTATGTGAAAAGACGACGGCGCTATATAAGGCTTTTTCACGTGTGGTCTAGAGTTACATTCGCTTAAATTACCAGTCGCACGAGACAAGTCTGAAGAAACTAACTTGAGTTTTTTTACCAATTTAGAAAACTTAATAATTAACTATACGGATATTATTTTACGGATACAACTTATAAGAAACCAATATCAACATGAGCACCGCGGAATTACTGCAATCACCGCAGAAAATGTCTTCTGCACAACTCAGAAAGGTAAATTTAGTTACATTTCAAATGTAGAGTAAAACTTTAAAAGTTTTACAAAAAACTCAAATTAATCTTAAGTGAATATGCGGCAAAATAAGTATTGAGCCTTATGCATATGCATAAAAATAATTCAGTTAAAATAAAACTAAAAACTTGAAATAAAACCTTCATCACTTGAATATAAAAACTTACCTAACCTTTAAAAATAAATATAAAACTTATGTGTATTTCCTTGTGTCTTTCAGATTAAGAAACCCATGATCGAAAAGCGGCGACGAGAGCGCATCAACGATTCACTCAACCAGCTCAAGGGACTTGTGCTCGAAGCGCTTAACAAAGATGTAAGTAATATTTAAATGGAAAAAGTTTGTGATGCTGTTAAATATGAAGTTAAAATTTGATAAGCGAATGGGAATAAAAATTTAACAATTTTTTTTGGTGCAATAAGTTTCTCACGTACTTTAAAGAATAAATTACTTAATTTAGATTTTAAAAAAAAAATCTGTGATGATAAAGTTATATTAAGACTCGCATTATTATTCTAGCATATTGACTTACCCATATTTTTCCTCTACTTTCACAGGAAAACCAATACAACAAAATGGAGAAGGCCGACATCTTAGAAATGACAGTGAAACACTTGCGTAGTCTCCAGCGCCAAGTCGCCATCCAGACCCAGGCCGCTTCCTCCCCCTCCCACTCACACACTACCAAATCATCGCCAACGGCACCCAGCTACAAATCAGGATACAGTGAATGTGCCGAGGAGGTGCGCCGCTATTTGGGCTCAACGAACTTTGTCAATCACGAGGTGAAATCGCAGCTGACGTCGCATTTGAGCACGCGTATATCCGGGGGCAGCAATGGCTTTGAACAATCACGTGATGTTCACCATCGGGAATGCAGTTCATTATCGCCCAGTCCACGCAGTTCACCCGTGAGCAGCGCCGCACACAGTCCGGTGTCTAGTCGCGACAGCTTCTCACCTGTATCGAACTCTTCCGCTCAAAGCTCACCCGTTATGTGTTCAAACTCTACTGGTTCATCATCCCAGTTTTCTTACACGGCGAACTCACAACCTATGCTGCTGGCAGCCGGGTCAGTGTCACCACTCCTCTCAACCACACAGGGATTCGTTCCCATCGTCATATCACCCGTCGCCGCTGCACAACAACAGATGACGTCACAACAAAATACGATGACGTCATCACATGTTCATCCCATGGCAGTGACGTCACAAACACACATTTCATCGCCACAAACGAGTCCCATGCCAGGAACAGTGATACCTCTCTATCAAGCTACAGCTCAAAGTCAAGTCAGCCCCGCCACGGCCAATCGCTCAAACGCACATTATAGGCAGAGCGCACACGACAATGTGCTTCATTTAAAGGACATCACTCAGAATCATCAAGACACTTGCCATCAAACCAGAGTTTGCTATTTTTCATCTGAGCAAAAAGCCGTGGATTCAGAACCAGTCTGGAGACCGTGGTGAAAAAAAAAAACACTTTTTTGTGGAGTGCGAATCCTGCTTGTGATTATGTTTTAAAACAAAAACTGTTGCGATATATTTGTTACGAATTCGTTGATATTGACATTTTAAGTTAACGTTTATATACTATATGTTTGTTTCAAATTGTAATATATGATGATTTTTATCAATGCTATGAAATTGTACCATATCATTTTGCAGTAATTGTACATATCTTACATTTTTGCGTTCAGGTGATAATTTGAGACTTATTTTATCTCACGAATTCTATACAATGTTTTAAGATTTATTCAACTAGAAGAAAGAGAGAACGAAGAAAGAAATGAAAACAATGCCATAAAAATAAATCATGTAATACGAGAGGCTAAATATGTTTAGATAAATTCAAATTTTCAAATAAGATTTAACACGTGTTTTCTTTTAAGATTGCAATGGAATGCAACAGTCGAGATAATTAAAATGTTAAATTTCTCTTATTTGTACATGATAAATTGCATGATCTTTATTGTTGATATTTGTATGTGTGGAGATTTATTTGTGATATAACTGTTACATTCCTTTACTTTGTATGCACGATATAATTTATGCAGTGAAATGAACAAAAAAGAACCAAAAAGAATCAAACAATAAAAATGATGAATTGAACCTTTCTGAATTTTACTGCTTTGGATATTTGTAGATAACCTAATAAATCAAATAACTATACATCTCAACAGACACCCAAAATGATTTTTTTTTTGTGCATTTGTGATATTTGTTCTTCACTCATCACATTTGATTTTACAAAAACACAACAGTATTAATAACAAAAAGTTACATTCATACTAAGGACACACTGACAGAGTAAACATTAAACATAGATTACAATTATTTAAAATACAGAAGTATACATCTATCTAAAGGGATCAATGTTAAATAAAATGCGTAAAATGAAGTAAAATTAGTAATTTAAAGTAAGCATTGATATTCAACTAGTTTTAAACGTAATTGACCTTACTTTTGACTTTTTGTCACTCAAATATCAAAACCTCAGTTAGAATAAGAAATTAGCATCGCACGATAGCATGATGATCGTCCAATCAAAGCTCGATCCATATAGACTTATAAAAACATCTATTCAGAAAAAAAGAAGGGACTTTAAGGAAATAATACTTCCTTAAGTTCTATTCTATTTAGCATGTTATTTGTTCCTGCAGCCCCTAGACCATTAACGCATGCTGAACTTTGCTTAACATGATTCGCCGTAGACTTGTATCTTTCTCACAAGAGCGTGTGACATTTTCGTTAATTGAAAAAGTCTGACCTGTGCCCATAAGCGTGACTTCGGGTTAACGCCTAAAACGTGGTTAAATGAACGCGACTATGTCCTTTCAATTAACATTTTGCAATAATTTGTGGGAATCTGCATGCAATTTGAATAGCTAAGCAGTGCCTTCTGTAGGCATCCAACATTTTGTATAATTGGTTTTTATTTTTGGAAAGTTTCATTAACTTTAGAAATGAGAAGAAAATAATGATCTCAGTTTTCCAGGTGTTCACATGAAAACTTAATTATAAGCTAAAGAAACGGTGTTTTCTCTAATATCCTAGACATTACTTTATTGCAAACGTAAAATGTTCGTTATTGGCGATTTTATGACAATTATCCGATTTTTTAAATCGACATTTTTTATGTTTATTTAATTTGTTTATCAACAATATAAAATAAAGACAATTATGTTGATTGTTTAAACAAAATGTGAATCAACAATTTTAGATATTAATTATGATGATTGAAATTAAATACTCTACTTGTATTATGCACCTGGGTCATGTGAAAATAAGTTTTTATTTAACGTGTTTTCGCATATTTCATGAGAAAATTCACCCTGTGAACATGCCCCAACAACATTTGACATAAAAACGACAAGATACTAAATAAATTAAATAAAAAGTGATTTCAAGATCAAAAAAAAACTTTTATTGTTGTTTACAATTACATAGCAATTAATCAGTCATTGGGCCGTATAGGTTCTCAGGGGACAGGGGAGGTAGCACAGGGGCGACATTCCTCAGTATTATGGAATGCCGAGTGACTGATAGTTGCAATGGCCCCCTACACAGAATGTGAGAAAAGCAACGGCAAGAAGATGAAGCCCATTGAGGGGACCGCATTGACATCTGATAGAGCGATGACAATCACGGCAGTGGCTAAAGATAGAATAACTGTATTGGATGTGGTTGTTGAAAATGATTGGTGATTGGTTTGTGGAAGGTGGCAATGATTTATGTTTCAGGTTTATGCAAAGCGTTTATAAAGACTACGTCACGCGCTGTTCCGCACGAACATCATCCTTAACACCCCTGGCAATCAATCGCCGGTCTACGAAGGGCGTGGGAGTCTACTTCAAGATGGTCACCGGTCTACAGACAAATGCTAACCGATCTTGCAACAAAAATACACTAAAAAGCAAGGGGTGTGCAAATAAAACATGTTTTTGAAGCTGTAATTTATTATATGATGTGTTCTAACATTTTGCATTCGGCTCTAAGGTTTTTAATCTTTACTTTGCACTAGTTATTTTAAAGATACGATGAACAGTTTCTAAGATTATAAAGAAAAACCTCGACCCTCCCGCCGTAATATGACATGGTCTCGGTGTTTTTCGTAGATATTACTTTAATAAGAGAATATTTTATGCATGTGTTTTATATCTTTCGATTCAGAAAACAATAATCTTCATGTTGAAAAGCAACACAAACAAATTATCTTATCAAATAACGCATTTTTATTGGGAAAACCTTTGCCTGGGCATGGTTAAAAAGGCGTGTCGATCTACAACATGATGGTTGGCGATCTTGCAACAGCATTGTGAATTGGGTAAGGAGGTCTACGAACAAGATCGAAGCAAAGGCTAGGAACTCTACTACATTCAAGACAACCACATGAGATATGATATCGGGTGCTAAAATCAAAGCAAATTTAGGGATGCACCTTTGCGGTCGCACGGTCGTAAATGTGACCGTCGTTTCTCCCACTTGAGTATAGTTTTAGACCACACTCGCGCTAATGTAAATGTCGATTCGATGGAACTCTACACTGTGCTAAAGGTATTTAAGTGGTATATAAGTGATTGCGCTCGCATCTGAGATGTTATTTGTAATTTGAAATATCGCACGCGAATGTCATTTTGCCCACGCCCGTGTCATTTAAGATTAAGGTGTACCCCTACAGTCGCGCGCATTCCTAACCCAACAACTGTAACGATAAACGATAACCGCAAGAACTATAACCGATAAACGATAACCGATAAGAATTGTGTTGGGTTAGGACCGCGCGCCACTGTATATATATTTTATTATCGTTCTCACATTTTCAAATTTGATTGTCCTTAGAAATACGGGTTGAACATACTCGCTGACCACATTATAGGTAACGATATGTGTAAGGTGGTAGGGTATCCGCCCAAAAAGTCTCCGGCCAAAAAGTGTCCGGCCATAAAGTCTCCAAAAGTGACAGCATATGCCAACAAGTCTCCAGCCAAAAAGTTTTCGGCCATAAAGTTTCCAGATGTAAAGATTATTAAATAAATCACATAGTTCAAAATTTTTACTCTGGTGTTTTACCCCAGAATTATATCTTTGTAAAAACCCGAAGTTATTTTTCCAAAGACTCATATTTTAGAACAATTATGATAAGAAACTTTATGGCCAGAAACCTTTTGGCTGGAAACTTTATGTCACATGGTGCCACTTTTTGAGACTTTTTGGCTTGAAACTATTCGGCCGGAGACCTTTAGACCCGGATTCGTGTAAGGTACATTCTTTATTACTATACAATCATACCATCGTAATGAAAATGTATGTGTATTTGGTAATAGGATTAAGAATTGGTTCTAATACGGTGGAAATTCGGTGGACAGTGAAGACAAATGACAGGGTTAGAAATATGGTAAAATAAAACACAAAGCGATGCGCAAAATATCCTCTATACTTTCCATGTGTTTCGAATGAACGAGATCGGTGATCAAACCATAAAATGTCGTAGACCTCATTTTGATCCTAGCCATTCAGAATCATTAATGTAGTAGACCGTTTAGCTATCAACTTTTGAAAATAAATGGTATCAAGTATGTTTTTAAAGGGTAAAACGACATAATCCGGATAATAAATTATCCAAATAGTTAAAACAATACATATTCTTATTGATTGGATGCTTTCCGGTGCAAAACAATTTATTCTCTACCTTAATATGTCAAAACCTCATCGTCAGGTGGTTGAAATATCGAGACAAGCACCTAGTTTTTCCTTATAATCTTTCAAAGGGAACAGTCCTTTCAAACATTTTTATGATTAGGACAAAGGCGTGTAAGTGAATCACCGAATGCAAAATAAAAAGTTCATGAAATATTTTTAAAACGTCAATGAAAAAGCATTTTATAAACAATCACATGTTTTGTGCACGGTAGACCGGTGACCATCTTGTAGTAGACTCCCACGCCCTTCGTAGACCGGCGATTGATTGCCAGGGGTGCTTAACAACCTATCCTGACTCGGGGCTGAATGGTGTTTAGCTAAGAATAAAGCTAGTGTTTGCGGATGAAGGATGAAGCGCAGATACATTTTATACCTATGTATGAGGCAACCTGTAGCTATAGCATGGGCTTTGAAACCGAGATGTCATTTTGCTCCTCATACGAACACAAACATCTCTTAATATACCTCATCATCAGCTACCCGATTAATAATGTACATCATTCGTAGCGTGGTAACTTATCTCAATGACGAGTTTCGCAACAAGCCGTTACCACACGAAACACGCACGGTCACACGTCACTCGTTGCTATGGACAACCATATGACACACAGGGAGCACAAAACCACACTCTGTCCAGTGCGGTTGCCAAAAGTTTAAGTATATGTATCTCATCATTAAGTACATATAGTTTAATCATTGTTTATTAAAGGTGTTCACATCATAAGGATCTGACATCAAAATTCGACGATTGTAAAATCAGTCTGTGAAATTTCTCAATTGATAATATTTGATAATCATCTTCCTATGCATTTCTCTGGTTTATGACATGCATTCCTTCTGACACCTCGCAAAACATCGAAGCACTGAGCCATGATCATACGCAAAGATTGATTGCCCACAATGTAATCATCGATATTTTATTTTTGTTGAAAACAAAATAATCGATATTTGAAAAATTACTTATAATCCATTCTAAGTTTCAAACATTATAACACAACGCCAAGATCCCACACGAAATGGCAAACCGATCCGCCCATACTGGATTGAAGACCAACGCGGCGTTATTGCATGCTTGCTTAAAATTCTTTTGTATTTAACAGTGCAAAATATCAGATATTGCACTGTTCTGAATGACTGGTTGAATACTCTTGACACCATCGAGTAATGGGATTAAAATGCTTAATGCGATTATTAAATGCCAACTTTTATCATAAAATCGCCCCCTTTTTCTGGCGCTGACTTTAGGGTCTGGCCGCATTAGAAATAATCCAATCTTTTTCAAAAATAAAAAAAAAAATCATGTCTTTCAATTTAATCTTTATTGAAAACCCAAAAACACTTGTTGTGTTTTAAAAGCTAGTTCCAATAAAAAATACATTGAAAAACGGTCAGCGGCAAATTGCAAGTACTAACTTCAAATGCGGCCAGGACCTAAAAGTGT
>LQRL01075669.1:12061-27659 GCA_001703475.1 Hydroides elegans
ACAATATAACCAGTTATCCTTTTCAAACTTTGCCGAGTTTATTCGAAAATTACGGCTAGGCTATGGAGCAAATGGAATTCAAAGTGCAATTAACAGAGTTTAGAGCATGTGAGCTATCTTGAAATCATACCGCTTTTATTGTGTAATGTGATTAAGACTGTTTTCGCAGTTAAGCGCCAAAAACACGTTTTTCCGACATACAATAAAAAAAAAGAGAATTCAAGAAGAGTAGATGGTTGAACCTACCCCTTCAATCGTATATTCTATGTTTCAGTTAATTTACCAAATCTCTTCCAGCAAAGGTCACCCACTCTTTTGCTTTAAGCAAAAACAACAGGATGAATAAGGCATGAGCCCTTGCGACGCTGTCGGCCAAAACTTGGGTGCGAGAGAAGCCCTTCCGATGACACGCGAAGTCCATCAAGGAATGCAGGCAATTTGGGAGAGAAACGGAGGGGTGCCCCGGGCTAGTCATGAAATGATATTATCAAGTGTGAATATTTTAGTGTTTTATTATGATGAAGATAGAATCGTGATTTATCTATGAGTCAATTTGTTGAAGGAAAGTTAAAGGGACTGATAATTAATTTTAATAATCAGTTTGCACAATTCTTGATGAAAGGTATTTTTACTGACTAATTGAGGTGCAATTAACTACAGATTAAAAAAAACAAGTATGTATTGCTCAGTCACAAAATATTTGCTTTTCGGCCACAAGTACGTCTTGTTAAGGGATTTATTATTAATCGAAAAAAAAGTTAAAGTACTCTTACAGTTCTTCGAAAGATATTTAAGATGTGAATAGACCATTCCGTCTTACAAGCAAACACGTAAAATATATATTACTAAAATGTCAACTTGGAACTGGGTAAGATGACGGTTTCAAGCAACGCACAGAACCACATTTAGTGTCAGTTTCTGTTATTTGAAGCTACATTTATTTCTGTGAAAAATATTAATATCCTAATTGGACGCAAGATAACATGTAATATAAGCACTCCCTAAATTAAATTTGCCGCCTTCAACGATCTAACCAAAATATGTCATTTCAACCTCAGTGTCTTGCATTACATTGATATGACACCAGTTGGTTCTTTAATATCCACCAAAAAATATATTACAAAGAAAATATTACATAGACCTTTTGGAATATGGAATGTGTTCCTGAATATGCTTCTCAGATGACTGACAAACCAAGATACGGATTTGGATACATTTTAGATATCATACCTTCCCTTTGTTTGTACACGATGCGTGTATCTATGATATGTTTTAAATGAAATATGGCAATATATAAATGCAAATGTTCCCGTAATATGGTTATTCAACTACCTTAACTATTACAGAGGTATTTATTTAATGAGATTCGAGAGTCATAGAGACCATAGCAACCAATATAAATAATACAACTCTGAAAACCCATATTCACACGAACCTATACGGTTTGATTGAGATGAACGACGAGTAGTCCGTCTATGGTTTTTATCTCAGCAGGTGGCTCTTTATTCGGCCCACTCACCTTTCCTATCGAAAGTGTCTATTGCGTCCCTATCTTTGTTTCATCCATCATAGTTTTCGCTGGAACCACTATATATCAAAATTACCTGACGGAAATGGTCTGCTCACACTGTCAAAATTGCACTCGATGAAGCACATTTATTTTTTGAGGACAAGATTTATCTTGTGTAAAGTTATCTCGGATATTTAATCATGAGATTTGGTTAAAACTAGCCATGTCACCTTTATTTAAACAATACAAAAGATGCTGACAACCTCGGGTCAATGTCATGTTTGTTGCATAGAATCTTTTAGATCCAAAAACAATTAAATAACCAGAGTAACAACCTTGAGATTTATCTCGAAGCCCATTGGCTTCTCATAAAAATAACATAAAGACATAAAATATATTAAAGAGTAAGTTGCTTCGCAAATAGATCTAACCCTTTCAGATGAATACGGAAAAAAATATTGTATATTGCATTTAAGCGATTCTAACAGTGCAAGCCTTCATTAATGACAAAGAACCGGACAATTAGAGTCCTTTCCCAATTAACGGACACTTTTTACGAATTGTTGACTTTGACTTCGAATAGATAAGTCATTTTACATAAATCTACATGCGTTTTTGCATCGGGGTAACTTAATTATTTGACTTTAAGTTGTTCAACACATCACCATTAAATTTATAATAATTGAAATGTGCGGTTAAGTCAAAGCATTGCAGTTGGGGAAAAAATGCCCTTTTCAATAAACATCAGAGCTATAGAGCAAATGTTTTGAGGTTTCATGTTTTTGGTAGCAGCGGAAAGACCGAATTCGTTTTATGTAGCTCTTATTTTTTCACTACCGAGTCTAAAGAGTATGGACTATATAACTTCAAGCACATCACACGCACATGATCATTTACCTAGTCTTGTAGTGACTAGAACTAGTCAAGCGATAGGAAGTTAGTGACAGGTGGAATCACTATTTATATATATAAATAACTGTTTCAAAATACTGTCCCTGAACGGATTCACATTGGTTAAATAGCAGGGTGTCCATTATTTGAGTAACATTTGAAGTGTCCATTAATTGAGAAACGCCTCTAAATGTTGGCAAAACGCCTGGCATTGTGATATGTACAATGTATTGTGATGTTTATTTATGTATTTGAGCTAATTAAAGAAATGTAATACCATTGTCAACATTGGATATGTTCTAAACGATGAATGTTAAAAGTAGAACACTATATAAGCAATATTGGGCTAAATTATTAAAAAAAATCACGTATTTCAATGACAATTCATAATTAATTTTTGCCCCGTTCATCTAGTTAGCTCGAAGCATAGGAAAAACATACCTCATGAAAAAATGTATTCGCACATATCTTATCACACCCACATAGTCGTTCCTAAGAGTGTTGTTATGTGCCTTTAATAGCAAATTTTATAGTAAATTTGAAATCTTAAATTGACGACATTTCATGACAAACTCTGTATGACGTTTTTCCGACGGCGTAACTTTTTAATCAAAATGTAAGATATAATGATGTCTAACACATTTAACATTGTATGTACAGCAACTTCATTAACCTTACTAAGTTTTCTGTTGATAAGAACCGGGTCTTAAGGGCAAAACATAATTCATTAAGAAACTCATTTATTTTCAATCTCCGCTGACTCAACAGTAGTTAAGTTAATATACCTCAGATCCTAAGTAACTAAGCGTTAAAAGGGTGTACAGCTATAGTTTCTACTTAGGGCAGGCCAAGACAATTACATATTACACCTGGCCAAGCCACCATAAGCAATCTAGATGAAACCAATTTCGCTGCATCAAAGTGGTTTGTAATTTCAATCAAGTTAATAATTAAGTAAAAATGTAAGTTACTAAAAATGAAGCATGTTATGTAAAATGTTAGTATTAGAACATGTTTCACATGGATTAAAATCAGGTTATTCTTCTCCCCCTAAGAAACGGATTAAATGCTGTTAGAAATTTGAAATATCAAAAATAGAAAGAAAAATAAACCACTTTTAGAATAAATTCACAAAGTTTCATAATTTCGATGCTTCATTTCCATCTCACCCTTTTTTTTATAGCAAAAGCTCTAAAATATTTCCTGAAGGTAGACAATCTGCATGAACCATTTATGACATTGAACTAAAATATTGTTGCGTGATCTGCCACAATGGATTGATTTACAATGATAATCGTAAAGCTATCTTTTGTCAAAACATAACGATTCTGTAAACCATAATGCCGTTTTGAAAGTAATGTAACACATAGATTGTAAAGTAATTACTTCTAGAGCTTCCATTATTTGTGTTGTATTAATTTGGCGTAATCATTAGTTTCATCTACAACCTCTTGAATAAATATAAAGGTATGTAATTCAGTCGTGTTTTTCAAGTGGTTGTCTTGCCATAGTTTGAACCGAGAATACTACCCCATTCCTGAACAATATTGCAATGTACTTAGCGATACAATTTTGTATTTTCAAAAGTAAGCAATTTCTAAATCACAACATCTTCTTATAAAAATACCGCATGTTTTTAATCAATTTCAGGGTTATATTCAAATTAATATTGCAACTGATATATATTTAGACTAGACAATTTGACAATAAAACTGAATTTGTAATTTGCTGGAAAAAGTCTAATATCAGGATATAGAGGACTCTCAATATTATTGGAGCTTGGAATTTCCCAAATTCAAAACGAGGCTCAGTATGGATAACAGCATAAAGCTATGCTGTGTAATGCTGTATTTATGCTTCTGTTACAATAGTTTAGAAACTTATTAAGTGTATAAACATAACAATAAATAGTTATCCAACTAATCATAATAAAAACAATGTTATGTACATCTACTTAGGTCCATATTAAACGAAAATATAACTTATTTTCAGTATACATGTAGTAGGGGAAAAAAACAGCTTTTAAACATAAGAGGGGCAAGGACATTACTTCATGGTTCTATTATTTAGATCCATATATAACAGAGTATTAGCATAACTTAGAATGAATAATTCATACATGTATATCTTTTACAAAAAATCATCTGAACAATAAGACTGACGAGTGTTTAAGCGAACACGAAATGTACGCCTATTCTATGCAAGCGTTCTCTTTTGGGTCAAATTTCGTGTAGTCTTACAAGAATGATAATGTTGGATCCGAGAATTGTAGAATGATAAATGGCCATACCATCTTATATTTACATGTACATGTATATATAGAGGGAGAGCACTTCCAAAGTGTAGCATTTTGATAAACATTATAAACCTACTATTCGCGGAAAATGATCCAACACTGCTAGGGAAAGCGGAGGGTATAACGGGTTAGACACTTTCGTAGAACGTCCTGACCATGCAGTTTTACGCTCCAAACGTCGGATCCACAAATGTTACACAACATTGGTGTAGTAAAATGCGACGTTACAGCATCATCTTGTAATTACATTATAAATATCTCGAATTGAGAAATGTTTAAAAATACTAAATTTGATATTTTGAACAAAACGAATATGTGTTTGAAACATGTTATGTCGGCCAAACGTGCCTAAATATATGGCGAAATCTTATCACAACAATCAATCCCCAAACATTAGTGGTATCCCCGAAAAGTGCAAAAAACTTGTTTATTCGAAGAGACAAGTTGCGTCAACAGACCTAATTTTAAGTTGGGAGCTACTTATGATATGATAGTATTCTTTCTATAATAAAAAATAATATTATATCGTACTACCAATATAAAAATACTTAAAAGACGGATATTAATGCTTCTATAAAATATGTTTGATCACTTGTTCACCTAAATGAAACGTTTTATGATAAGACAGGGATAAACTGTTTTAAGAAATGTTGCACTGCATTCTGCATCTGTGGATTCATTGTTAGCCTTTACATTGTTATCAATGATTCCAAATTTCAACTGACTAGGAATAATTGGCACTTTTTACAAATATGCGAGTAAGTTTTATTTTTTTGTCAAATAGTTAAATCATGATTATATAGCGATTCCGCCATTTTGAATTCCTCATCCATACTGAGCCTCGTTTTGAAAAGTTTGTTTTTGTTATTTTAAGAGTGGTCTATAGTCATGAATAGTCACTGCGGGCTCTGTGAAACAACATCTCAAGTGTCAAACTTTTTGAGAAAAGCATTTATATTCAATGAATAGGATAGTATGTGAAATTTATTCGCAATTACGCGACACTTTGCAATAAAATGTACAAAATTTTGTTGAGTATAATTAGTGCGTTGTTGCACGGGGTCCTTCAATTAAGTTCAATTATTAGCAATGATAACCGTATAACATTCATTATTATAAGAATATTTAACAAAATGTTAACATGATTTCAAATTATTTTGGAACTACAGCAACATAAGGAAGGATCAGTTTTGCTTGTGTAGTTATGCCCTAACTTGATTGCACCTTAAAAGGATTACATTTCATTTCCTTTCCTATGCATAATGGATATCAAATAGAGTGGTTAAAACCATTGTCATCACTCTTTGCACTGTACTTCTGTAAAACCTCAAAATTAAAAAAGCTGGATACATGACTTTTAATCAGTAACATGCTGGCTCCCCAGTATGTTTTCACTAACACGGATAATTTAGATAAATGCACAACCCAGCGTTTTGGTTTTAAACGGAATGACAATATCGCTATTCAAACGACTCTTTTCAGGAAATTAAATACAATTTGGCGCGATATGAGATTTGCCTATATTCAAGTAAAGAAAAACTACGCTACCAATAGTAAACGATAGTGAAGAAATACCTTAATCATGAAAAACCAGAATGTTTAGTCTTTTTTTCTCATAAAATGCTTCATAATAAGTAACATTGTGTATATATTTGTCTAAACGACAAATGATCCGGTTATTTCTTAAATTGTAACAGTATGGTCGTAAGTATGCATTTTTTAAAATATATTTCTTAGTTTAGTTCTGATTATATGTTTGTCCTCATAATAGCATTTTTGCCAAGATTTCCATGATCTTTATGACATTTTCATTTCCAGGAAAAGAAAATCAGGAATTTGGAATTCTAGATGACTGGGGAGCAGTTATTGATATTCGGTATTACCAACCTAGTTTGCACCTTATATGGTCCTACACTGATATATCCATTGAATAGCAATCTCTTGAATCTCTTGACGTATCAATAATTCCGGAATCTGTTTTGTTCTAATGCAAACTTATTCCTACTGCTTTTGCTAAACATGTGTTAAATCATATATTTAAACCCTATGTGACTACAGAAATCCTCTAATGAATACTGAATGTCCCAAAGCATTTATGATGACAAGAAAACAAACATGCTGTATTTTTAAAAGAATAAATCACTTTCTCGATGACGAAATAAGCAAGGATTATATTTTGGTTCATTATATAGAAGGCTGAGCATAAAAGTTGGAAAATAGACTGCATACATTAAAATGATAAATGCTACTAACATCGATGGCATTCACATTACATTGGCTACCTATATTCCTCGATGTCTAAATGAATCGGCTTCGGTGTTTCAAAAAAGACAGCGGAAATAATGCACTGTCCTAGATTTTTTTCAAAGGACAAAAATGTCCTCATTTCCATAAATAGGGCCATTTTTGCCTTTGCATCACAAAACAGTATTTTGCGTCAACTGATTTGACCATCAAATGTATAACGATAGCCTCCAAATGCTGTGAAAGAATATTCTAATAAGAGATAGCAGCATATATACTATATTTATCACTGAACGGATGGTCTTGATAAAGGCTGAATCTTTTGTGTTTACAAATAATGCCAAATAAATTGTTTCGTCGCGGTCACTTTTTATATTAATACACATATAGAGTTCTATTTTAAGATACCATTGACAAATCAAGGTAAATGCCGACTCAAACACTATATAAGATGTCGTGGTTTACAACGAGAGACAGAAACAGATACAAGGGAAAACACAAATAACATAACAACAATAACAACTTAAACACAAATTAAAACTTTTCGATCGACTCTTCGAGATCTCATATCTAAGGTATGCATAATGGTTAGCATAATGTCGCTGAGGCTAATATGAAGTAGTATGTGACAACTGTTTGCTTACAAATAATTCTTTAAGAAACACATTCAATGATTGATTACTGAATTGAATCCAATATTGTTACCTGCTATTCAATAAATTGTATATACTCAGCAATAAAAAAACTGATCAAATATAAAATGACATATGAATTAATAAAATATGTTCTTTCTTGTTACAGAAGCAACACACCATGCCGAATAACTCATGCAGCAGATCCTCCTTAATCCATGCCAAGTCGAAACAAAATCCCATTCGAAAAGGAACCGGGAGTAACATAGAACTAACATGGCAGAGTAATAAACGAATCACAAGAATTTCCTGTCATGCATCACAATTGGCTCAACTCGATTTATCATCCGATGAGATAGACTGCAGCGACTATTACGACGGAACCATTAGTAAAGGTAAACCAACTGGACGGAAATCATCACCACGTACGGATAAAATGACGATTGTACATTATGGAAATGATTATGTGACTGTGCATATTCCACAAAAAGTAATGTCACGTCACGAAATAAGAGACAAGCTACATGGTCATGGTTGGCGATTGGACATGAGTAGTGCATGTAGTTTGGAAGAGCATACAAGTCATCATCAATTGTGGAGTGAGCAATGTAACTAAAACACAAAAGTGTATGATTCTTTAAGCTGTATAAGTGGTCTTGCATTTATGTTTCAATGAAATTTGAGTTAATTTGAAGTTACCTTAATCCGCAATTTATGTTTTACCGGTAGATGTATTTCTTCGATAATTTTGGTCGAGCAGTTCAAATCAAAAGGCTAATCAAGAATCACCCGGTGTTCTTTTCAACATTGTGCTTATGTTCATTATGTTATATAGTTACTACTGTTAAGCATTATATATTGTGCATATGTAAAGATGTTAGAATTATGATATTCAATGGTTTGGGATATTGAAATATTAAAGCTCATTTTATATTTGAATGCAATAAAATGATTTCAATAAATATATTTATTTGATTTTATTTACTTTATTTTATTTTTAATAAATTTGAAAATGGTTATACATTAATAAATTAAAATAATATTTATTGGCTTTTTTGTTCAAATTATTTTATCGCTCATAGTCAAGATCAGAGTTATTAAAACAAAAGATCAGAGATTTTGCTTGAACGAAATCATACAAAAAAGGACCAGCTTTAAACGTAAGTTATACCTCAGCTTTATTCTATAAGCCCCGATTATATAATGTCCGCATTGTCTGTTAGGGTTAATCCTGTTTAAATGAGCAAATATACCGCCAAAATGTCTATGGTTTATTTGTTTTAGATGAAAAATTAAAAACTGTTAAAAATCAGTACGGTATCAAGAAATTTAATTCTCCGCGTAGTCAGTACACGTACATGAAATATACTGAAGCAATACCCGCTTGTGGGGATGATATTACGTTTTTTCATGATGTTGTTTGACGATCTTTTACAGAGTGACTAGTAAGACATAGTGCAGTTCCTAAAACATTGTATTCACTTAATACGTCCCTGTGTTACAGTTACTTAGCGTAAGGGCGGAAAACTATGATAAGGGTAAACACGTCAAGGCAATTCTATAACGTATGCAGTCTGCCTAGTAGCAAGAGAAGAATGTAATTTGGCCTCATATTAGTTTCACCGTTAGTTAGTGTTTAAATTTACTTAATATGATTTTATATAAATCACTTTAACTAGCTGCATACATGAATATGTAATTCTTTGAAAAGTGAAACATAGACGTTACATAGACGTTACATAGACGTTATTCGTCCTTTTTATAAACGAGTTAAGTTTCAACTCATGTAAACTATTAATTGCATATTTTTTGATTGGTAATTGACCATTATACCATTATACATATATAATATTTTAGGGATGGGTCGGGGCCCCGCGGTTTCGAAGAAAGTCTTACCCCGGGGCGAGATTTGACACCGGGGCCCCGTCGTCCTTAATGACCGTTACTTTTTACGGCACAAAGATTGCTAAAATAGATCAAAATAAAACAAAAAATGAAATAAATAGATCAAAATTATTCAAATATTTAACAAATATATATAAGTTATTCACATTTGCTTGTTAAGTTTAAGGGTAATGCAGTTAGTAATCATTATGATTACTAACCACCACTACCTCTTAGTAATAAAACCATTTTCAAAACAATTTTCGGCCCCAATCATTCTAACTATGTTGGTTAATTTAAATTCATTACTTACCCACATGTTTTATCGATGGCGAACGGTCAGCTTCTGTGCTATCACATTTTGGGCACGAAAATTGAATCAAATTTCAGAAAGAGGTTGAATGTATCTGCGATTACAAAGATTTTTCCAGTATATATATATCAGTCGGTAAAATGCGGCCTGCAAGCAAAATAGTGTTAAGTTTAAAGGTTTCTGCAAACTGACTAGCTAGATAGTTTTTTAGAGGAACAGTTCGATTGGACCAGGTCAAGGGTAGGTGTAACATTAATAAACGGGGTATCGACGGGGCGCCGTGACGATGCGGGGTTTGTGTCACGGGGCCCCGACACCGAAAATCTGGCCCTGACCAATCTACTAATCTCCCTTAGGTTTTTCCATTAATTTTTCCCATTGACATTGCCTTATGAAGTTTGAAACAGAATGAAGATAAAAAATATAAAGCCGCATGTAAAGTGCAAAACCTTGAATATCCTGGTAAAATAATTCTATTTTATTTTGTATGTATTTGAAATAGGTAAATAAGAGAAAACTGTATATCTATTATGTTAAACTTCAAAATAATATAAATATCTATATTTAAGAAAAAACCGAACCGAGCCGAGATTTGTGGTCTTCGGTTCTCGGTTCGAACCGTCACACCTCCAGTAAGTAGTCTCTAATAATGATTGTTTATATTATTTTATTTTCAATATTCCTTGATACGTTTATTTAGATTCACACATGGAATGTTATCATGGACTACAGTTTTATTTCCAGAAAAAAAACGCTAAAATTTGAAAAAAAAACACAAGTGGTATTTTGAAAGTATGAAATGATTAGGGACAATATTTGTATTTCATCATTTCATCCCATTGCTATATGGAATGAGCTCATATTGGTATATCGATGTTTTAACAAAGAATTTATTCCAAAAACATTTTTTTCTGGTACAAAATGTCATATTGTGCCTTCCATGCGGCTTTGTGGGGTATATTTATGATATATTTTAAAATGAATATTTTTGCAGTAAGTAAGTTTTGTAATGACGATGTACAATTACTTCCAAAACTAAAACAATGTGAGTTTCACTGAATATTCAATGCGAAAAATAAATCAACGCAGTTTGATTGATATGCGGAAAGGTCCTGTTTTGCTGTGAATGTAACTTACACTTACCATTTAAGGTTTGAAAATTATAAGAAAAATATATTGAATGTTTCATTATTTAAGCAAGTTGTTGATTTCGTGGTAAATGATAAAAAAAGAAAAGGTTGTTAATTACGTCCATCACATTTAGGGCTGAGTATTTCAAGTTGTTTGACAATAGTCTGCATACATTATGAAAAATAGCTATTATATCCATTGTATTTGCATTAAAATGGATATTTATCCCCCTAAGCTTAGAATAATGATGACCACGACCACGTTCATTATGCATTGTCCGATTCCTTTTCTCAAAGCCAAATGATAAATTCGTTTGTATAAATTGTATCGACGATTTTAGAAAGGGGCCATCTATATTTGGCATTCAAAAGATGATATTGATAAAGGTGACTTACTTTGTATGAATGAATTACACAAAAATTTGTCGCGGTCACTCTGAAATTAGTCCAGTTCGATAATGTATTCTGTTTGAATGATAAAAGCCATTTCCGTTCAAAAGATAAATTGTAAAGCGATGGCATTATCCTCCAATTTTATGACAGCATATTCAAATAAAAGATATTGGCTCGTCTATTTTCGGCGCTCAAAAGGTGTTCTCAATGAAAGGTGAATATTTTGATATAAAATGAATTGCTCGGCAATGGTAATTTCTTACGTTTTCAGATTCAGAATTCTATTTGTGTTGCCATTCATATCAAGGTAATTGAGCAAATCAAACGCTATATAAGACGATGTGCGGCTTATTATACACATAAAGTAAGGAACAAGTGATACAATCGAATAAGTTAAAACCCGTTGAAATCAAAGAAATAAAACGTGAGATATCTTACTATATATATGTGGGATAATTCAAAGATAAAGTTATTTCTAAATCTCATTCTAGAAAGATTCAAAGAACGCAGGTTACAGAATCGGCTTAAAAGCTTAAAACATAGCATTCATTCTAAGTACATATAATATCGTTTTAAAACTTAATAAAATAAACATAGAACAATGAAACTAGTCCTATCTATTTAAATTAATGTTATTTTGTTTTACAGCAGAAATAACAATATGCCAAACAACTCATGCAGTAAAGCATCATCCCTCGCCTGCACCAAAAATGATTCAAGGCGAAAGAGAACCGAAAGTACTTTTGAAATAACATGGCGGAGCAACACACGAATCACATGCATTTCCTGTCACGCGTCGCTTATGGCTCAACTCGATTTACCGTCAGAAGACATCGATCGAAGTGATTATTTTGAAGGGACTATAGGAAAAGATAAGAAAACTTGGAAGAACTCACCGCTTAATATGAATTTAATGACGATTATACATCGAGGACATGATTATGTCACTGTGCATATTCCGCAAAAAGTCATGTCACGTCATGAAATAAGAGACTCGCTACATGGTCATGGTTGGCGATTAGAAGGGAGTAGCGCATGTGGTGTTGATAAATATACAGTTCATGAAGAAGTGTGGAGCATTTCGTGAAATCTTAGTAATAGTGTAAATTTGTATTTCGTGAAATCTTAGTAATAGTATGAATTTGTCTTGAATATGAAATTCAATATCAAGCTGTGTTCATAAACAGAAAATAAAACAGTTCAAAACAGTTCAATACCATATGAAATCTTTCAAATGTACATTTTACCGGTGAATTTACTACTTATTCAATTAAATGTCAAAAGGTTGATTATTTATCACCATTCACCAAATTTCATTAAATTTTTTTAAATTTTGCATGGAATATTGCGGATACATGAGTTCTGTTTTTACGATAGTCTAAAATGTATATTCCTTGATGTATTTATTAAATGGTATTATTATTTGTTAACACTAGGGCTTATTATTTATCATCATTCATTATTGTGTTCATTATTTAGAATTATTGCTTTTTTTCATTTTACATAATATTATTTGGATGCATGAGTTTTGATTTTACGGATATACCAAAATGGTTTATTCATTGATGAAAAAATCAAATGTTATCATTCAAATGCATGCGTTAATTTTTGTTTTAAGATGAAACGTTTTTATGAATAAAAAATGATCATATTGAAAATTAGTTTTTTTTTAAATTTACTTAAAACAATTTACCTTAAAACAAAATAGTAACGAACGGGCGCAATATCAATTATATGAAAATGTAACATACAACAAAAACAGGGTTTAATCACAAAGTTATTAAAGCAATTTTTGTCGAGTAGCTAAGTGGGTGCTCTCTCTTATCGGTACATCTTTAGCCTATCACATTGCAGCATGTGTAGGGATCCAGATTTATTTTGGTTAGTGCGCTGACTGCTTTCAACAGTGACACATAATATTTAGCAGTCAATCGCAAACTTCGTTTTGTTATAATATTTCTATATGTATTCAGCAATATTGTATTAAAGCTATGATATAAGCTTGTAATTTTGTTTTATTACTTATAGCAAAGAATAATTATTTCTTACTACGGTTGAATATGGATTCTCCTAAAAAGGTCATATTTATTGGACATTCCTGTGTCTGCCGTTTGCAGAGGCATTTCTATGGATTACATCAATACAATATCGGTTTGGATACATATTGTGAGGCGCTTTTTTGGCAAAATCGGGTGCGCATTTAACTGATTTATGGCGATTTGACAATGCGGTTATTGCAAAAAAAAACAGATGTTCTAATCATAGATATTGGAACGAATGATCTGTGCTCGTATGGGGTCTCACCATTGCTACTTGCAGCAGAATATCGTTCTTTTTTGAACACCCTTATTGATATGGGCATCCAAAAAATTGTTTTAATCCCGCTTTGGTACAGAAGCGCATTACCCCGACACTCACGCAAACTATCGGTCGAGCGCTTTAATACAAACGTTGATGATTTCAATGAAACTCTCGTACATGCGTTTGGCAAGGACCCAAAGAAGAGGATATTTGTATATAAGTTGAAGGGTTTTCGGCAAAATTTTGCGAGTCTTCAGCAAAGCGGTGTACATCCAAATCGACTTGGTTTCCTCAAATTTGCAAAGGCTTATAAAAGAGCAGTGCTGTTGGCGCTTAAAAACCTCTAGGTAAATACATTATATATTGCTGGATATTTGTTGCTCGCATTAATTATATAAGCTTCAATTATATCAAGGTATTATTTTCATGCTGTTTAAGCAAATTTATTCTAAGTATATATTTTCATAAATAATCAAGTTATTCACAGTTTTGTCTCATGTCTCTATCATTAACTATTTAAGCGTTCAGACAGTGTTTCGGTGTCGTTCTGTTTGTTGTTTTGTGTATAAAAAGTGTAACACAAATCATTTTGGTGCAAATTGCAAATAGTTTGTTTATCTATGTGGCACTCAATAATGTGTTTTTCACTTTTACAATGCATTAACGCGTTTATGTTTATGTCATATATCGGTCCGTTCTGGTTTTGATTCATTTCATTGCCGCGTGTGGCGTGACCATGTTTATTATTTTTCTAAATCACTGCGCTGCTTGATCGTTTCATAAAATCTGTTTTGTTATAAGTTCATCAAAACATTCTCCATCAGTTGCTATAAACATTTCTCGTCTTTCAACCGCACATATTCTCTCTCAAGGATCTGAGGTTACCAAAAGTAATCTTTCCTTGTCAGCATACAATTGCACATGCCCACGTTTTTTATGCGCGTCATAACTCATTGCTATATACTATATGCATTTGTTATCTTAATCGATATATTCAAATATTATTATCATGCTTATCATCAATACATTTCAATAGATATTTCTCTATTATCGTATATGTGAAAATAGCCGAAGCTTATAATGCAGGGGGTATGCCTCTGGTTTTTAATCTCATACGCGTGTTGTCATGCCGTATGGCACCTATTTGCTTCATGCGTGTGCTTTCAATCCACATGTTCTGTTTATGTTAACGCATCATCGCATTGCTTGGGCGCTTCATATATCATGTTTTATTACCTCTGGGTCGACCTCCAGTGTTTTTCACACATTATAATTTGCACATATATTATTTTCTCTTATAATCATACGTTGTGTATTATGTTATATTTGTAAAAAGGGCCTTGTTTCCTTCAAATATACTATGCACCATATTACTTATTTATAATACGGCCGCGTACAAAATACGTATTTCTATATACGTTCCGGCATGTAAATGTGTATTACTTTTTCCCAGCCTGGATTTTTGCTACCGTGTCTTATCACTCGTCGCGTGACTCATGGCTAATCTGTTTACTTTCATGGTGAAAATGCCGAGATGCAGAAGAAAGGCAGGCAAATAAACAAGCGACAAGCAGTGCCACACAGCAATGTGTGAACACTGAAATGTGTAACAGCAGTCCTCTGGCGATTTTCAAACTACAGTCAATTCCATCTAAAAGTTAAGTGTCGTATGATGCCCTTTAATGATTCGTTTCAATGAGTGACAAACAAATAATTAATAAAATATAATAAAACGGTATTTGCTTTTAATATATCTTTACTTCTATATTGTATTTAACTTTACCATATATAATAAAATATGCACCTTATAAGTATCATTATAATTATTATTATTACTATAATAAAAACGGTATTTGCTTTTAATATACCTTTACGTCTATATTTAACTTTACCATATACAATATAATATGCACCTTATAAGTATTATTATTATTATAATAATTATTATTATTATTATTATCACTATTATAATTAAAATAACCACTATTACTATTATTATTATTG
>LQRL01075680.1:561-16494 GCA_001703475.1 Hydroides elegans
TGGACACCCCAACTCTATAGGCCCCCAACTTTTGGGTTGGGGCCTAATAATTTATTGAGACCAGAAACGCGACAAATGAATAATATAGTATTTACAGTACAATGCACAAACCTTCAACATTTTAGGATATAACAGAAATAAATCTATAGCTTATCTTGAATGAATATCTTATCCTTACAACGCACTCTTTAGACCGCTGTACCGTTTCTCATACAAGTTGTCCCGGGAAATACAAGTGTTCAATACAGGCGGGTAGACGGACAAGGTAACAAATTAAATGTTGACCAGCTTAACTGAGGTATTAAAACTGTTCAAAATCGTAGGCGATAACATATAGAATCATCGTATAAATATCACAGCACTTACAATGCACAAAACCTTCAACATATTAGAATGAAACAGAAACCATTGGGCGATATTAAGGAACCTGAGGCAAAATCTGTGAAAATATAACAAACTTACTTTTGTTATCCCTAACATGCTCATCATATTTATCTTCAATTGATAAAGAATATGCATAGCTACACAATAATATGATCAGAAAAGAGGAAAACATTGTAAATTGGAATTTTTTAATAACCATTTTTGTCAGCAAACTTCAAAATATTTTGGATACCAGTTTTGTTGGAGAATATTAAGTTTCAAGTTTCAAGTTTTATTTCTCCATAAAATCATATAATAAGGACACACTGGACATTTAAAAAAAACATGTACATGTATATGCAGTGATACAAAAGAAGGAATAAAATTAGAGAGTTTTGGCAAATTTGGGAAATCCGCTAGAATGACGTCAAAATGACGTAAAGAAACCAATAACAGGCCATGTGATTGGTTATATTTGGAAAATTCTGGATATTAACACCAATATTTTTATATTGGCACAAACTATCTATTATCTAGAAATATATACGGAAGAAGGGCACCCCACGGCACATTTTTCAAAATGTTGTTAAATCACCTTAAAACAACTTTAAAAAGACGAACAACAACAAAAAACACCTTTGAGAACATTACAATTTTGCAAAAAGGTGTTCATTTTTTCCAAGCCAGCTGAGCTGTTTCTCCTTTTCTAGCCAGCTTGGAGCAGAAAAGGAACACCTTTTGAAATAATTTAACTGTTGAATATAGCTATATTGCATATTATTAATAACAAATAACATGTTATAAGGCAATTGCAAGCAAGTACGATCAACTTGCAGATAATTATTCTCATTAGATATCATAAAATAAAGAAATTATCAAAAAGGTGTTCCTCAAACTGCTAAAATCTCCAAGCTAGAACGAATTTCCTCAAAATCTCCAAGGCCAGCTGGGATTTGCTGGGGAACAGCCTTTGTGAGGAACAGCTCGTGGGGTATTCTTCACGGAATGAAGACTCAGTATTCAAGTATGTAACTTAAGAACAATTAATTAATGATTTTCATATGTTTGGGCGTGCGCGCGGGCGGGAGGGGTCGTTGAGGGGATGGGTTGTGGTGGGTCGATGAAGAGGAAGAACAATCCGGGACAAATCTTTAAAAAGTGTTGTTTTAGCCTTAGATCCCATGAATCATTGAAATTAGCAATAAATAATCAAATTGTAAAACTTTTATTTTTGCTTAAATGTATTTTTATTCTCACAGCTTGGCGACCCTATTGTGTTCATTTAGGTGGCTAGAATCGGGAAAAGAACACATTTTATTTTGAAATAGGAAAATAAAAATACTTGTTTATTCTTTAAGTTGTTTATTACACTTCTATTTAGAGTACATATAGCTATACATTAATGAATCAAACTATTTAAAAAATGCATGTAAACAATTGAAAAAGCTATTCCTAAATTTGTTTCACTGGAGCATTATTTTTGAAAGTTTGTAGCAAGATCAGATTTGTAAAAGAAGACCTTTTTTAGAAACATATCGTGGGGTGCTTTTCGGTAATGTCATAAAACATAAGACAAAAGGCAGAAAGTTCAGATTTATTTTATGGAGTAACCTATTATATCAGGAATACCCAGCGATATATTCGGTGCAATATCTATTCTGCTAGGACATCTTCTTAACTGGCATGTTCGAAGAATAGAAAAAATATACAAATTACCTTTTTGCTTTATTTCAAGATTTAAGGTCCACATAATTCAATTAATACACGAAATAAATTCAACATTTAGCAAATTAGGGCTCAAACATGTGAATATACTTTTTTTGTGGAATTTGAGACAGACACGAAACATTGAAGGGTGTCTATTCTATCTGGCAATGTTTTGCTGGCAACGATATTCGGGTTTCCTGGTTGGCACAAATAGTAAAGTTTTTATCTAAATGAATAATATTTCACCACTTCAAGCTGCAAATGAAATAGTTTCATTACAAAAGTCATATTAGGCAATCTTCAAAAAATCTTTCGTTGGGTTCTCCTGTTATATATAAAAGGGTTAGAGCCATGGGATCGCCTCTTATATCAGTTCAAAATCTGCACCTGTTCTTCTTGTGGATGAGTTATGCCAATAAGAGCAATCACAAATCACATAATTCAATAACGTTGTTTGAAATCAAATAATTTTGATTGTCATTGACTATTCTCAGGCAGGAGTTCCCATCCATTTATTCTGTGAAAATATATCCTGTTGGAAAATCTTTCTTGCTAGCATTTTTACAGAAGTCAGAGGACATGTTTCATGAAACTAATGTTTATTATGTATAACTATAAGTCATGTGTATAATTGTTAAAAGCACTCAGAATAGCATGTGCGGTGCTGTTTAGAAAAAAAGGAATCAACCTAGGTGTATTGGTTTTTCTTGATTTTTTATTAACATGGCCACGTCTGATGTGTGTTAACAACATAACATTATCTCCCCTGTCTCTCTAATTTTTTTGCAAAACTCTTTAAAATGATTCTAACTAAATCTAACTACAATTGTCTGACTCATTCTATATTACGACTGAATTTATATAGACAGTCTATTTCAATACATACGTCTTGTTTTTTAAGGAGCGAGAGAGCTAAGTCAGGGTGTTTTTCTATGAACATCCACCAAATTTCAGTTTCTATCCAAAACGGATTCATACAGTTTTTTAATGATCTTCCAGTAATGATTCATTTAGTCGATTGATTGGTCGCGAAAATAGCGTACCTGCTGCAGTAATTGCTGTAGTTATTCCTTCAGTTGATCATATTTGTTACTTTAGGTTTGATTGACTTTAGGCATTGAATCCATGTACTAAACATTGAGACCTAATTAGAGACCGTTCGATTGTGTATATGTTAACGCAAAACGTTCACTCGGGAACAATAAGTTCTTTAGGCCGTATAAGCATTCTTTGTAGCAATTTTATTTATTTACTTCTAATTGCAGTTTTTCGGCTACATGTGCATCGCAATAAATTGATATGCCATCTTCCCATTTTATCTAAAGCTTTTTATGAAGAACTATTCAATTATGTAAATTAAATAAACCGCGTAAGCCCCGAGTTTAACTAACTACTCAACTCACTTAAATCCTACCTGGTGAAGTATCTTTATGCAGCTAAACCACATAATTTGATCAAAATGTTAAGACTGTAAAAATACTATCCATAGATTTTTTTCACTTAACTCGCAAGAAAAAAAAATTTACTAGCCTAACGATTGTTTATTTGAAATCAAAGTTTCGTTGCCGCATATACATGACATATGATATTTTATGTATACATCTGTATCGCTACAATCTCCTGTAATCTTCTCAGTGGAAATTGATGATGAGTTTATAACAAATTGAGCTGCTTCTTGATAGTTACTTAAGGAACAGAATCGTATAATAATTGCATGTTCAAAAAATGTCACATCAATACCATACAATCCAACAGTTTACACGATGGAGTCGGCCATCACATCAACCGAATTCTTATAACTCGACATGAAGGTTACACTATGTCTATTATTGTATGTGTACACATCACTCTTTTGTTTCTGCTATACTGAGGTCTTAATTTTAAATGAATATGAGTAATGTGATGGATTTTTACTCATAGAGAAGCTTATAAGGATTATTCACTGCTTGGTATCGTTAGACACATCATGTAGTCAATTCAACAACATATCTTCACAAGCTATAAAAAACTTTTGATTATAATGAACAAATAGCAAAGTAAAAACACACATCAGAATTCAGATTAAGCATGTTACCGTTTGAATTCAATACCAAAACCTCTTATTCATTGAAAAGATATAAAAAAGAAAACTCATTTTTTTCACAGGAAATGAACTTTCAATCAGCACATTGAAGTAAAATGTTGTGACTATACAGCATTTTAAAATGAGCTAATAATCAATAATCTAAAATAATTTGGTCAATTATAAAACCATTCAAACTTAAGAAATACATAACACGTATATATATTATAGTTTTGACTGGTAATTACATATCATTTGCCAATAGCTATTTGCAATGTTAGGTCAATAATTGCCGCTTGTAGTTGCTGTCTGTAATTCGAATATAATGTTTAATTAAAACACCAATCGAATAAGCTTATTAAATCTTCAAGATCAAGTAAATTGAATAGTCATATCTATTGTTTTAATCATCAATCATAAAAACAAGTTGATGAAACTTGAAAACTAGGAGTAATGATAGTAACCTCAAAACATTTGATATGTATGTGCTAGATGATTGCAAAACAGCATTCAGAAGAATAAGGGAGGTGTTAATTTCTATTTCTGAAGTCACGATATAAGGCGCAATGAAGTTCATAAATGCCACCTTAGTTATTGGACTCATTTTGACATGCAATAAATTTAGCACGACAAATGCGGGTGAGACAAATAAATTAAATTTGAAATTAGTATCTTGTCCTCTACATTAAATTCACTCAATTTACTTTCGTTCAAAGCATGTTGATATCCTTTAAATATGAATATTTGCACCATAAGATATAAGGGAAGCATGTTACAATAAATTGATAAAAACAAGAATACCTACCTTTGGTGACGTATACACAAACTCTATGATTTTGTAACTAGAATAAGAGAATCATTGGTGGTTTTTGTTTCAAATCAATACAATAAAGTTTGATTCATAATCTATTTTATAACATAATAAGAGATCAATATGAGAAAAAAACAGATTCTACGTGGAACTAATCAAGGATCACATGACACTGTTGATGAACCAGCATCGTCGCATGAGTATTTACAAATTATTTATCAATTTTGTTCATAGTTACTAGTTGAAATTAATATGGATCAACTGATTGGGTAAAACTCATTAAGTTAAAAAATACATAAACTACTTAACTGTTTTCTTTTGTAGAAAACCATTATATTTCATATCGCAGTTAATTTCACAACATAATCAAACAATATTCCAGAAAACTGTATAAAATGCAGGAAAATACATTCATACGATTCTTATCTTCCGTAACGGTCACGGATTCTTTGATAAGTAATCTTTCTTCATTAATTCTGGTTATTATTTATCATATCGCCTATATATTTCGTTTCAGCAAATGAACAATCTTGTCCAAATGTTGTACCGTACCCTATAGGTAAGTTTAAATAAAGGATATATCTTAAGCCTATAATATTTCTTTATCAACATTAAGTTACAATTAATCTAATAACTCCTGATAATATAGCATATCTAATCATGTAAATGTACTTATACTGATCAGGAATGGATTTATCTTAAGTAGTGACACTTTAAAACAATAGTCAAAGATTCATATTTTTATCGCTCATTTTCACATGTGAATTAAATTCATCGTGAAAACTAATCATGTTATGTTAGTCAATAAAATTATTTGTTTCAGTTATTTTACCTGGCCGCAAATAGCAATGTCAAGTATATCAGATGGAGACCCTTCTTAACATGAATTGATTTGACAACACTATTCACAACAGGATACAGTTATTATTAATATAAATTCATCATGGACAAAAAAATTACACATTTTCGTTCGATCAGGAATCAATATCATACTTAAGCTATTGGTACACTAATTAAATAACTTTATATGTATGTATGAGAAGTTACAATACAGTTTTTTAAGCGTTCACAATATTAACCCTAATCAAGTAGAATTTTCTTGTCGACCTTTTCCATGGTATTTTAGCTTTTTTATATCGATTTTAGAATGTCGATTAACACACCCATCTTTTTGAGAGGTATTCATATCCTCATGCACCTTTTCTGCTGGGCACAATACTCAATATCCAGTCCCTGTACGAGCATCATTCCGTTTCATTGTCCTATTGTGATATGTTTGATGGCAAATAAATGATTGACTAACTTAGCTTAGACAATATGGTTTATACGATGGACCACGTGTATTTATGATTAAATAGATTTTGTGTTTCAAAAGCATGACTACTCCTTTTTGAAACATTGACAATATCCTATAATTTTCTATATCATACAAAGGATTGCACACTTAATTTTATATTATCAAAGCAACGATTAGTTAAAAAATTAAGACAAAAATATCACACAACTAATCAAGCTATTGTTATATAGTTATTAAAAATGTATTTCAATAACCTCATGGAATAGCACATACATCATATACAACTATATATACAAAATCACGTACACGAATCAAAAGTAAAATTAGCTTGCAAATGATGACATTGCTAAATCAAAATAAGATTAGATCTGAGTAGATCAACACATTCAACTATACAAAAAGACGCACAGATGCATATACTTTTTATCAATAAAAATATGTTCAAATCAAAGAAAAAAATATTTTGCAAGTTTTCAGTTTTTTGTGTGAGTTATCAAATATACTATTAAATATTTGAATATATATATCAAAATATTTACTGTAACATTGACTGTTAATCATCCCTTTTAGTCATAACAACACAAATAAGTCTTTTTTTGAAAAAAAAAATATGTAAAGTTTATTTAATGATACAGCTAAAGACTACACCTGTGCTTATTTACATACATAACTCTCAATATTGCTAGTGGAATTCACTGGATTTTCTTAAATGTTTTGATACCAGCATGATAAACAAGATTATCGGGATCGGTAGCAAACACACTTTTCAAGGATATATTAGAGGCAAGAAGTGAGGTATTTTGATTTTATACAGAAGCTGCAATAATTATTTACAAGATTTGACAAAATGATCAGGGTGTACTATCTAATGAAATGATAGTGAAATACCAGCATGTTCATATAAAGTATATTGTAAACTAGCGAAGCAAATTCATTGGATATATTTTTTTTAAACATTCATAATAGTTTTAGTCGCTAAAATGTCAATTCATCTTTAACTTAAAAAGAAATGATTATAAGAAAACACAAATATATCACCTTTCAAAGCCTTTCCTTTTATAAACAGGTGCATAAGATATAAACAAAACCTTTAAAAAATATTATAGAATAGCATTTAAATATCATATACCGAGCGTAAAAAAGCAATGTGTGTTTTATATTAAACCACAAGAACACTATAAATATTAGAATTTCAACATTTTCAGGAAAATGTTTACTTTTATTTAGGCGCATGTTCATGTAATTTTTTGGTGTTCCAAGTGTGGTCCATTGTTCCAAAATACTGACTTAAAGTGCACTACATTCCATTTCAAAAGGCACACATTGGAAATGGACGTTTGTTGACGAATTGATCGTGTTGGGATCTTCTCGGTTTTCTAAATAGTCTACGTCTCAAAATGTTTAGCTATGAAAAACCATTTTAGAATTCTTCATTGTCGATGAGGATCCATTTTGCGTAAAGTGTGCTGTATGGACATGTATACCTGACGGACAGCATGTTAGACATATATTATTATCTATTTTTTGAAAGTTTCAATTGAAAAAAATATATTTTAACAGTTCTGTGGAACTTCAAACATGCTTTGCGTTTTTAGTGACGATCGGTATAGTTAATCAGTGCATTTGATTAAACCACTTCGCCCAATAAACATCTACAAATCATAGTCCTTTATACAATATATACATAAAAATACACGTCATTAGGTAACGTGGCACAGTGGGAATTTCATAAAGTTTTACCAGAGTGATGTATATAAATATTAAACATATATACAATAAGAGTATATAAAAAAACATTTTGATGCAACCTATGAGTATTTCTCTATTATGGTATTTCCTATAATATATTTTCTTTTACTTATAAAATATAATTACGTGTCGAAACCCTGTCAAATAAATTTGTTTTTATATTGCGCTACGTACACACATTTTAAATAAATCTGATTTATTGTTGTTTGATACATGATAGAACGTTTGATATAATAAGGATAATTGCAAGCTTGTATAGATAATATCTGACATTTGAAACCATTTGTGTTATACTATTTATAAAGTATTAAATGTCAAAACAAGATGCCGAGATTATTGCTTGTGTATTTAACGTTGTTTACATATCGAACGGCTGGAAACGTTGCATATTTCGATGGGTTAAAAATAATTGCAAGAGAATTCTTGCATGATAAGATTGCGTCAATTTGATGCATACTATTGTTCATCTAACCTGAAACTTCGTTGGCTTATTTCAATAGTTTAAAAAGATAAAGCTAACTTGATGCCACACCAACACACAATTGTCCAACATCATTATGTTATTCAAATCTTATCATTCAAAACAATCGTTTTCATATATTACATAATTCATTACACAACATAACAGATTGATAAAAAACGACATGTAACAGACTAAACATCCACTTTATGAAATATTAATTACAAAGCAGAGACTAAGATATTATTTCCGTAATCAATTATTAAGGTGGAGCCAGTTATTAAGTTGTAGACTATGTGTAATCAGTGTGTCTGTCATCGTTATAAGTTATCAGACTAGAATGGCGTTGTAGTTGTCTGTAACGAGAATCTAATGTGAAATTAATTAGAGTGTAACCGTTTAGGTCGTAAGAAAAAGTGCGATAATGAGTTGGTGATGAGTAATTATAGAATAATATTTCAACAATATAGATTGTCTTTGCTTTTATCCATAGACTTGTTTTATCTGAAAGACATGCGTATGTGCAAGTAGTTAGTTGAAACAATCAGCGAATTATTCAGGAATGTTTTCGCGAGTACTATTGTTATTGACTTGATCGCACATTAAATCAAAATGAAAAATATAACTGCTACATTGCTTATTGGAATAGTTGTTTGGTGTTATCTTTTATGTGAGACGAATGCTGGTAAGTGCATCGTCATGGTAAATGACAGAGCGCAATATTTGAATATTTATAACTAATAGTATTCATGTGAGTTAGTCGTGGTAGAAAAAGTACTTAATTTAGTTAATCACATCTATAAGTTGGAATCTGCGGATCAATCATGTTAATAATGATTGATTATATTTAGAAATTTGCTTATTACAGCTACTACTGGAATCAATTGCAATTGCAAACTGATTTTGTTTAACAAACACAGGGTGGCGAAACTTTAATAATCATTAAAAAATATTTTACCCATTCTCCTTTTTAATTATATAAATATATTGCATGAATTAAAAAGAATACAAATATATATATTTGGCATGATAATTGAAAAAAAAACACAAATAGGCTATCGAAACGAGGAATGATAAAGCGTAAGATAAGTATATGATTTTAGAACTGCATTTAATGATAAATACGCTACTAAACATTGTGGTTATAAGTATCGTTTTAAGCGTGCCTTTTACACTTTCAACTGACAATTAATAAACACAACTTACTATTTTTAAAAGCTGTGGCCGAGGTTCGGTATCTCAGATAGTCAGGTACCCAAAAAAATATTTATATTCAATATAGATAAAACACTATGGAATAGTTTAAACATTATTTATCAGAAATAGTACAACAAACGTTTGCCCCTTTAAGAAAATGTAATGGTATATTTTTCAATTGATGTCCCTGAAAACAATAACCTCATCTACCTGTCAAGGGGCCAATACAACAAACAAACATATTAATTTAATTTGCAGGCCGGGAGCCCAGTCATTAGAAAAAAATCCCTTTAATCCTTGACGTAAAAGAGTCTTAAATGCCTAGATTTGAATGTTAGAACATGCTTAATGTATTTGTTTGGTTTATGTTATGTCTTCTTGTAATTAATGATTAGAAAATATCTAATTCAATATGTATATAATGATACCCAATATTAAAAAAAATGAATGAAAAATTATGCTTTTCGTATAGAGAGATTATTTTTACAAATGATACCAAAATAGTTTTGCTACCCCTCAGGATTACAAAACAGCGTTGGTTTGACCGTAATTCATAGAACTGAAACACGTTCATTTTGCAATCTTTGAATTATCCCCAAATTTTCTATTAATCTCGAAGTAATCTTGAGGTCTGAAACTGGCCAATTTAGCCACAGTTAATATAAAATCGGTAAATATTATGTTACAGAGCATCATGAATTGAATAATATAAAGATAAATATATTGAGCAATTAATTGGTTCAAGACAGTAAGTATCTATATCAATCCATGGACGTTACAAATATATGATGTTCAATAGATCTCAAGCTATTTATAACATTATTGTTTTATTGATATAGTACAGATGGTACGAATTTGTTTCAATAACTTCATATGCATTTTTTAAAATTGAAAAATAATTTTGCGTTTGTGAGCATCTTTAGTTTACATGTCATACAAATGGTTGTTATGTAGAACGTAAAATTATTTGAAAACAAACAAACATAAGCCATTCCAGCTATAAATGTCAACATCAAAATGTCACATGTATAAAAAATCTTTCATAAGTAATTATCTATTTAAAATTCAACCAGGTTAAGACTGCTTACTAAACGGATATCAGTGAAATAGGAATTAATGACTAAGCTCTAAAATATTAATTGATTGTACTAGAAGAGATATACATATATATACATTCATAAGTATCTATGTGATGTATATAACATTTATATTGCAGTTATTGTGCTATATTTTATGAGTTTTTTTCTGAATTACTTAGCGAAAAATATAAATCCGTCGAAAAGAAATGATTTACCATGGAATATTCAAGTCACGAAATTGCTTATCAAACCAAATGTTGCAGAGGTTCCAGGTAGGTTTCGTTTAGAAAATATGTATGTTTTTAATAATTATCAAAACAGTATTTTAAATATTTAATAATGTATCACTATTTCGTCAATTCAATCATATCAGAATTAAATTAACGTAAATCTATAAACATAACACGTAGTTGTGAAATATATCAGATGCATTATACCTCATATAATGACGTATTTAATTAATTTACTTGTTTCCTTATTTGTTTCCTAAAATATAAAATTCTTCTTTTACGTGACGTTATGGTATAATCTATCGCTGGGTATCGTGTATAATAGACGGCTTAACCAGCACAAAAATATGTAACATATGACCTAAGTTTTCATTCCCGGGCTTGAGACCTCAGACAAACAAATAACATTTCTATGTTTCAGAAAATGATAACTCTCCGTCCATTGGGAAAATCGTTCCTGTTCCAGCAAGTATGTTATTTTAAATGCTATGCCTAATCAAAGCTAGATTAATCTAAAACTATTATTTCAATACATTAAACAATCGTCTTAAACATTGATTGAATCATCCTAATTTTACATTGTTTGATATTGGCATCAATATAAAATAACCCATGCTTATTGTTAACAGTGATTGAGTATCATGACAATGGAGATCCAATAACTTACGGTGGTTGAATATCGTCATAATGGACTAACAATTCCAAGCTATTCAGATTTTGGTGGGACCAAAGCGATTCACTTAATTTATAACATGAAAACTATATAATCAAATTACATATTTGGACATTTCGTTAAAAAACTATATAATATCTATTTCAAAATGTGAATTCTTATTGCATATTTTTAGATAATTTATCAGCAATATTCATATTCGAGTCATCCAGTTGCTTATAAAATTCCATTTGACTTTCTTTAGTTTTTGTTGTTGTTTCTTCACTGCAATAAAATGGTCAGAAATATAACGATCGGAAAAAAATTCTGGCATTGTTCATATAATTTAAACAATATCGTTTAAATTATATTAATTCACACTATTTATTGCTTAATCTTGATTTTTAATAGTTTAACAGTAATTTTCTATATTAAAATACATTATTATATTTGATATTTTATTTGCGTCGATGTTTGTTTCGATAATATAAGTTTTGATAATAATAAACATTGCATATCTCTATGCATAGCGATTGAAAGCATCTGTAGTAGTTTATCATTAATCCGTAAATCCATATTCCCATCTACGGTGGTGACTTTTATCCAACTACACAATCACATGTCATTCGTTTTAACGATAAAAACCAGTCTTCTAGTAAAATATTTGTCATTACACATATCAAATTCATGCATGAAGTATAAAGTTAAATGGTATTTTGCTACACTTTAGCAAATATATTCGTCAGCAACAAGAGGATTAACGGGAGGTACAGCAAATAACAAAATAGAAATTAACCTTTCGCGTTTATTGAAATATATGCTGCTCAAAGCAATTAAAGGATCAGCGAAATTTATTCGTCAGAAACAAAGAAGATTAACGGGAGTTACAGCAAATAACAAAATAGAAATTAACCTTTCGCGTTTATTGAGATATACTGCTCAAAACAATTAAAGGATCAGGGAATGGGTCGGAGGACGCGGCCTCCCAGGATGGAATTTTGTCTCAATTATGAAATATATTGTTCCTTGTTTATACTAAAATGGATAAAAATGGATAAAAGTTTTATAGAGCTTTGTGAGAGGTGTTAAAAAAATCAATATATATCACACGTGTTTCATAAGACTTTTATTTGCGAGCTTTGCATCTCAGTTTGACTGCGATAGACCTCAGATCCCTTCTGGCATTTTATCCTGGTTTATGTAAGGTAGCAGCTACGCAACTGACGCACAGTATAATTTACGGAAGAAGGCAAATTCCACATTTCAACGTGTGATCGACGTGTCCGAGCAAGGAAACACCCAGGAGAGCGCTACAATGATGGTAACATCATCCAGTATAACCGATACGGATGGGGGCCAGTCATGGTTTGGGCTGGTTCGGTGGCCGTACCGAGATACGTGTCATTAATGGAGGATCATCAATTTCAATATGATGTTATGAGTAAATATAGGCCTCCAGCCTATATTTACTCATTAGCCATACCTGTTAGTGAGGTATCATTTGGAGCACATTATATGAGCTGTTGTTGTTTTAGGGGTATCATGTTTCAAAAACAGAATTGTTATAGGAGAAAAGAACTCTAATAAAATACAAGTAATTTTGAATAGCTTGATCCTTTTGGTGGTGTCAGTTACATATATAATTCATATTATGTACTAGTGAAATTAATTATTATTACAAATATTTTATATGTTTATTATATTTTTTATTTGCATTACCGTTCCGTATGAAAATAATAGAAATAATTATATGATGCTACATATGTTACTAAGAAACTGTAAAATTGACTCGATTATATATTACGTCATAATGATTTATTACGTCACAATCATATTCTATATTCCATAAATTGCATTGTTTCCAAAAGTACAATTGACATTTTTGTCCAGGGTAATATTCCTAAAATATTCAAAGGCCTTATGCGATTTTCATGTTTGAGTCGAATAAATTTCCACTGAAGAAGATCATACCGATCGAAACCGGTCTGGAAGGAAAAATAAAATATCATTTAAATAAAATGTAGTTTTATTCCTAACACACCATTTAGCCGCGTAAAAACTAGGATTTCATTACTTCACATTTATACCTTCGGGACTGCCTAGTTGTATCTACCTTTGTGGATCCGCGGCTCTTGCAACGACAAGGAACCATACAAATCTCACCAAGTCGTGAAGAGCACTATGTTTGAACTCTTTTAAGACAATATTTTGTAAGATTTTGAAATTTCGTTTATTTTTGCATTGCATATCAGGAGATATATCTGTCTGTAAACGTGAAATAATTTTTCTAAACAAAAATCCAATCCTTTAATTATTTTAATATATTTATTATGGTCTTTTTGATTTAAAATTGTCTATATGATAGTCAAATTCAAATGTTTTATTGCAAGATAATAGTATAGGATAGGTATTAATCTAAACGTGGTCACACTATGGTTTTCTTGAATATAGACGAGAATGTTTTTGGAAAGTATTTGATATAATACATTTATTTAATGGATCTATGTGTTTGCCAACACACATAAACATAAAAGAACATAACACAGCTACAGCGATGATGGAATAACTTTAAATTCTAATTAATTAAAAGAACTAAAACTATTAGTCTTAAATGATAAAATAATTTGTTTATAAACGTTTATTAGGCTATTCTTGTTTATGGATGATTTTATAATCATAATAGCAATATGACTAAGCAACAACAACTGTTTTGTCGCGAAAACGCGTAAAGCCTCTTCTCCCTTTCTTGTTTAACGTTAAGCCTTTACATAAAACAAGGTTGTTTTATCTATATATAACACAATCTCATATTTGATATATTTTAGTTTACAAATTTCATCGAAAGTTTACACCATTTAAAGTACTGTTAACGGAGTATTTATATAGCAAAGTAGTTAATATATTTCTTAACAAAAGGTTAACATACATTAATGTCAAACAAAATACAAGCCATTTATCCATAATTTTCTATGCTATTTTACATATAAAACACAGCGGTCGTCAAGTACGAAAAACCTTTGCACATATGGCGCGTCATAAATACAGTAAATATTGCAAACAATGCAATATGAGTCACTCACTAATTGTTTATATCTAAATATATGACCCGTTATAACTGTGCTACAATGCATGAAAATGACGTTTACTCGTATGATAATACTGGTGAGTTTCTGATTAGACTTTCAAGAGTGTTTAAAGCGTTGTTTCAAGCTGGTATTATCCAAGCAAAAATGTAGGTTGCAGGCGTGTTGTTATAGAAGCCTAACGTAGCAAAGCTTGGTGTTTGTCAGAAAATTACTTTTGGTTACTGATCAACGTTTCGGGTCGGTGTTCTTTAAGCATTGCTCAAGCGTTACTTATTACCTCATTAGCACTTTTTGATTGGACATTTTCGAAAGCAAATAAACAAATAAGTACTTATTATGGCGCTTTCATATTATTTGTACTTGAGAATAAAGCCCATCATGCACCCTGATTTGTTTTGATTGTTTGTATTTCGATGTAATTGAATACTATCAGTCATAAACAATGTGTTAAATATTTTGAAAAAAAAACATACTAATATAAAGATGGTGTCTATCACTTTCGAGTATCCTCACATCGGAACCCCAAAATATCTCAATGATGATAAGGTATCTATTGTCAATATTATGCCATATTGGTTGTACGTAAGGGTAAATGTTAGTTTTGAGAATATATCTAAAATATGTCTGGATTGGATCTCAGGCATTCTTTCTGACTTTTGCTCTCACTATACTTGGTACGTATCTTTGCGCATCACGTTTAAGTCCATGCGACGTTGAGTCGAGGTCTGCTGCAATGAGTACGAAAAATATAAATCATCATTTTCCACCATTTTTCCTCGTCAGAAATTTGAATTTAATACTAATACCATATATTACTAACTGATGGATCAAATAGCATTTATGTTTATTCTACATGCATATAATTGCATATGGTCAAATCCCCCCTCCACCGGTACAAAGTCACCTCAGGCGGAAATTCCCCCCCCCCCCATTTTTGCAGGCTAGGCGATAAGCCCAGCCCCTTGTAGCGTCAAGTTACGTCGCAGACATAAATGACGTATCAACAATCATATTCCGATGTCAACAATACGTCAAACTTTTTTAAAAGTAATTTTTACAGCATTGATACATATTTAGTCTGTCATATTAAGAAAATGACCTGTCATCTTAGGTTTGCCTAGCCTACAAAAATGTGGGGAATTTTCGCCAGGAGGAGGGGGTGGGTTTTTTCGCCGACGGGAGGGGGGGGGGGCTGCTATGCCCTAGAACCATTGCACATACATGTATCGTCATACAAAAT
>LQRL01075718.1:17218-29250 GCA_001703475.1 Hydroides elegans
AAAGGTTTGGTACAAGATTTATCAACTTTATATCTCATGTAGAGGCGATGAGACAGAGCATCGTTTCTCGCTTTCACGCATATACATATATTCAGCAAAAAAATAGAAGCAACATATTATCGTTAAATATGTCCAACACGATTATCTGACTATCCTTTTCCTTTGCCAGATGAATGGTGCCTGCAGACCCTTGTAAAATCAAGGAATGTTATTTCACCAAAAACCCCTATGAAATATCCATGCAAAGTCTATCCTAACTCGTCACGAGGAAGCGAACTCCTAGATATGTTACCTGATCGGGTGTTTTATCCTTTTAGAATCAAGAACTTTCACTTCGTGATATTCAATTTTCTTTATAAATATCTATATATAGTCCTTTATTTCGATTTGCTTGTCCGCACATATGATTTCCTTATCTGGCTGGTTGATACATATGCACGAAGTTTCACATACACATATTCAGAATGCATGCCGTGAACTTTTTTTATGGAACTCATAACATTATATGGTTATTATGTCCTTATGAACTAAATACATAATGCAATCTTAAAGTAAATATTTATCCAAAGTAAAAGCATTATTCCAGCATTCAATTGGGTCAATCTATTTTTCGGGCGATGACTTTTCTTCAACAATTATTCCTAGCTACAGCTTAGATAAATTATAAACTAACATTACTTATGTCAAGAATCATATTCAAGGAAGAATTTAAGCGCTGAAGTCTTGAGCCCAGAAATTGAATTGAGTAAAAGGCGACTATTTGTTTATTTATCTGGTATGTCTGGCCTTAAAAGGACAACGATTTGGCTCGGCCCTGGCTACACTTGGAGCAACGAGCGAGATCGCCGTGAAATGGAGTGATTTCGGTGGTCATGCGTGAAGTGAGAACGTTATAACATAGAATACATGTACATGTATATTGCCTATTAAAAATTTATAAAGGAAATATAGAGTCTCGGAACTCAGCATTTGTTCGGTTTAAGCAATAATTCGGTTTACCCGTGTTTAAGAAAAAGAGTTGAGAGTTGTTAATTTAAGTAATTATTAAAATTAAGGAGCAAATGAAAAGTATATCACAAAATGTTCTTCAATATCCATATAACGCATTATGGCCTTATTTAACATTTTATATCAAGTAACATTGATGATAACATGCCACATTGTCAGCTAGATAATTTCAGATACATCACATAGATGATCGGAGGCAACTCGATTGGTTGATAAGCAAACACGGTGATGCAAGAAGGGGTACTGGCAAATACGTCAGACTTCGAGATAAACATTTATATAAAATTCAATACAAGTAGATCATTTTAATTAATAAAGAGCTCCCCAAGTTTTCTTATTTATGTGATTAATAGAAAATTGCATTTCAATAAGGATCTTTTGAGAAACACGAGAAAGTCTTAGCTATCTCAACCCCGCACTCACCCATTCGAACGGGCATGGAATTTTGGGTGATAAAAACATATTTTTATCACTTTATTGCTTTTTTCTCCATTTTATTCATCTCATTATCTAAAGTAATATGCACGCAACACACAGCTTTCCACTAGCCCTACTGGTATTATCGAATAGCTCGACTCTACAAAAAAAAATCACAAATTTTGGCAAATTTAGCCAATTTCTCCACCAGTAGTTGACCTTGATTCGGTTGAAATTATCAAGTTATATATTAAGGGCTAAAACCATTTCCCCAGCTAAATATTTTCGGAAGTTGATAAGAATTTGAGGAATTGACAACTTTCAAACTGAATGTGTGCTAAAAGAGGGGATGAAAAGGAGACGTTATCAACCCATTTGATTTTATGACTATTATCTAATATTGAATATTAACAGACTTAAAGCTAAATAAAACGAGCATTCGTTGGAAAGGTCAATTTCGGCCGAGGTTGTACGGTTCAATAAATAGAACTGTGTAACAATTTTCCTTTCGTTATGCAGTCTTTTTGTCATTTTCGATCAAATTAAACATGCATAACATTTAAATAAATGATTATGGCTTAAAGTTTATTATTTGAATTATATATCTCGATCATCAACAGTGTATATGTATTCAGGGTTCGTCCTAGGGAGGCTCGGGGACGCGTTTAAAACGCGCATCCTCTATTTTAATGCGTCTTTAATTCCCATAACGCATTTTATATGGTTCAGTTTTAAAATTGACATTATACAAGGAAAACACTTTTTTAAGATTATACACTCTTATTTACATACCAGTTTTGGAAAAAAATTTCGGAAATGAGCAATGAGCTACAAAATTGCAGTTAATGCTTTTGAAAACCCTTCAAATATGTTGTTTCTTGATATTTAATACAAAATCTAATACAACAACAAATATAAGGGTTCTTTTCATTAGGTTACCTAGTATCGATTTAAAGTGTGGATACGTTTGGAACTCAAATATTTTGGGCCCTCGGGCGCGCCATATAATCTGAAAACTGCGCCCGATAGAACCAGTGCGCCAAGGTTTATGTCAGATATAGATAATTATACACCATAACCCGCCTGTTATCTAGGCTTCAATTTAAACACCTATCCTTTCTTTATTAATGCGAACTCCGGTTTAATTATATCAACTAATTACAAATTATGTTATCAAAATGCAAACATAATTATTTGTAAAAGCGTGTCCATAGGATTGTGCTTTTCTGGGATTTTGGTGTGAAATATGACGCAAAAACGCGCCAACGGACGAAGCCTTTAAATGTCAGGTAATGCGTTATCTTCACTTTCATCGAAACCATCTTCCGAAACGAAACACCTTCTCGACCTCGTAGCCCATACTTATAAGCACAACTTTTGGCAAATTTAGTCGAATTCGCCATGGGAAATAGATAATTTGTTTGCGCTTATCAAGCCATGCCACTAAGCGCTACAAATTCAAACATAGGCATCAGAGATGCAAAGCCCTCAGCCACGATAGCAATTCTTTAGTGAGGACAAAAAAACGCTTTAAAAAGTGAAGAACCTCTATTAGCACCCATATTATCTGCATGTCAAATATAATTGCGATTGGTGAATAATTGTAGCCTTGAGTGTGTTAACAAGCTCACTTAATAGATATTTATGAAGGGGTTTATAGGGGATTTTTCTAAGTTCAGTTGGGCCATTTTCCCTGGTCGGAAATGGCTCATTTACAATCCCAACCTTTATTAGCACCCATACCAGCTTTATGCCAAATATAATTGCGATTGGTGAAGAATTCTAGCCTTGAGTGTGTTCACAAGCTCCATTAATTGATATTTATGAAGGGGCTTATAGAGGATTTTTCTGAGTCAAGTTGGACCATCTTCTTTGGTGAAGAATTGTAGCCTTGAGAGTGTTCACAAGGTAATTGGTTAAGGACAAACAGACGGACGGACAGACAGACGGACAGACAGACGGACAGACACAACGAAAACAATAGCCTTCAGCCAAAGTGTTGGCTGACGGCTAAAAACGCTTTACTTAGAAAAAGTATCGATCTGTGTATGTCACGATTGACATCAATGTGTCGATTCGACGGTGCACACGGTGAACTCGCCTGACTTCTTCGGGCTACCATCTTTAATCTTACAATTTAAGGGCACATCATTCCGAAGACAGATCGATTAATCCCTACGAGTAAAGGACTGCAAGTTTGACATGAATCCTAAGGACAATAGGGGATTCCAACTAATGCCCCTTGGATTCATGTTTGCTTGAAAAGTAAGTAATGTGATTTTCAAACGAATAAGTCAATTCGGAGTTTCTCGGGGTTGAGCGATAAAGCCGGATTGTTTACTATATATTTTACCATTTTGGGGTAAACATTTGGTATACACATATAAGGAAAAACCATTGGAAAAGTTGAAATTGAATTTTTATGGCAAAGTCACGGAGAGTTTATGCGATGAAACCACCGAAATAGATGAGGATTATTACTTTACAATACATATTCCGAAATTTATGTCTAACTTTATCTCTAAGTATAGGTACACTAGGCAGGATTTGGGCTTTTTACCCCAACTACCCGTTTCAATTCTACCATTTTTCGACATCCCGAAATAACTCCGATGAAGCTTATACTGCTATTTATACTCCCCTCGTTCCTCGGAATACGCGACGTAACAAGTTGTTGAGTACCGTCTTGTATTTGCCTATGCTATACTACTGGCTAGTGCAATATGGACCATTTGAAAAACATTTATCAATATATCAAATATATTTCGAACACGTTAGTATTTACCTACTCAAATAATGTAAAACAAACCATATTTTTGATCATCAAAAAACAAGTAGAGCTGTCAACTTTTCTTTCGGAAAACACACTAGGGTTTCGAATGTTTTTACTTTTATTCACTACAAGCATTAAGAGAGATATCATTGTTCTTGTGGATTTACAGATAGACAGCGGCACCCGATATTTTTCGTCAATTTTCTTCCTTTTTTTAAAAGATATCTCGGCTGGCTAGTCAAATGAGCATTAATTGTTTATTTTTGCCAATAAATTAAAATCAAACAATGGATTTGCATCCTCATTTACTTCTTTGAAAATGAAGGGCATCCCATGACATTTTTAAAGTGTCAATTTCTGCATGAAAAAAAAACGCGTGCGGCATTGAAATATACAATTTATTATAATAGAGAGTTTGTGCAAATATAAAATTTGTTGCGCTAGTAGCCTGGATTCCCCAAATATAACCAATCACATTGCTTGTTACTGGTTTGTTTACGTCATTTTGACGTTATTCAAGCGGAATTCCCTAAGTTGCCCAAACTCTCTAATATGTCGAGACAAAAATGCATACTTTTGTAAATGGTTTAGCTGAGCATGCTCATATGGCCAGCTAGAATCACAGAGGAACACCTTTAAAGAAGAATTGACAATTCAATAAGTTGTTACTTACATTTCAGTTCTTAATGCCAAGGGATAAATCTCTGAATTTAAATAGACATTTTCGAAATAATTCATAAAAAAAACATAATATAATTTGAATAGACATTCCTTGTTTCTTGTACACGGAAAAGCATCTTTTCAAATTATCTAGCTAGATCAGTTTAAAAAAAAGAACACATTTTTGGAACACCTAGTGGGATGCTGTTCCAAAATGTTGTATTCATCGTTCCTCATGTGAATCAGACTATAAGCATCAAATTACATTATATTTAGATGATTTCCGCTTTAATTAAAGATAAGTCGGATGAAGGGGCCTGCAACATTTGTGCTTCAATGGTGACTCAGCGGCGTTTATATCACAACTATGCGAACTATAACCTTTCCTATCCATACCAAAATGTATACGATTAATGAATACATGAATACAATTAACATGTAAATAAGTCTGACTTGTCTGAAATTCATATTTCGTTTACCGAATCAAGCATACTTATCAGATAATTTTAGAGCACCTACTTTGGATTAAACAGAATTCTACACAATGCCCTTCTGTCTCCAAAATACAAGTGGTAAATTTGCCAATAGTTATTCATGGCTTTGTGAATAAATTTCTACTGTTTGTTTATAACTTGTTTGTGTTTCTTTATAACAATTGTGGCAATAGTTGTTTATATTTTCTTCTCAATAACTTTTCTTTTAATGTCTATTCGGAACATGACAAGTATGGTGACTTCATAATGTGGAAAATGCGTTAAAGTCATGCAATCCTTACTTTAATAGAATGACACATATTCAATGATCCAATATGGGGTTTTCCAGATGAACGATAAAATCCGATTTGCTATATAAAACTGTATCATTTTTGGGGCTATGATCCCGTATAGATTAATACGCAACACTTAGAGTATTTGTTTAAATAAAAAGACACGAACAGATATTACTGATAAACCATCGAAAGAGAATACATTGAAGATATTGCTTAACTGTACATATTTTGAAATAAACTATTGATTTTCATTACGTCTACCTAAACTAGAAGGAATTTAAGGCGTTTCTTAATTGATTAATTTATGTATTTATTTATTTATTTAAGGTTTTTATATAGCGATATACCATTTACATGTTCATGGCGCATTACAATACTGATATTTGATAAAAATGCTTAATTACTAATTCATTAATAAATATTTTTAACTAGAATAAAGACATATAATTAGGATATTGCATTGAATACAATTAGTAAAAGTGCTTAACATGAATATTTATAAATAAATAAATATGATGAACTGAAATAAAGACATACACATAGAAAAGATATAAAATACATTAAGCTAAAGTAGGAATTGTTTAAAAAGATGAGTCTTAAGTTGCCGTTTGAATTTGTCGATGCACGAACAAGTACGTAGCAAGTCTGGGAGATTATTCCACAGTCTCGGAGCACACGCGCTAAAGGCGCGATCACCTCCGAATCTCAAGTTCGTTTTTGGTTCGATAAGTCGCGGGCCTCCCTTTGATGATCTCGTGTTTCGAACGTGCACCTGTGTGGTCAGCATATCGTTTATGTATTGATGAGCGAGTGAGTGAAGTGCCTTGAATGTGAGCATTAAAATTTCGTATTTAATTCTCGCTCAGATCGGAAGCCAATGAAGTTTTGTTCAAGACATCGGTACTTTCGATGTCGCGGGAGTCGCCCGTAACAAAACGGGCCAAGTTTTGTAGCCGCTGTAACCGATTTAGTTGCGTTTCAATATAGAAGGGCGTTAGCATAATCTATCCGAGATATGACACTGGCGTGTACCAGAACCTTGAGCGCCATAGACGTGAGGTACTCGCGGATCATCTTGAGCTGTCGGAGCTGGAAATATCCCACTTTTAGCACATGATTTACGTATTCAGTCATTTTCATCTCGGTGTCGAACATTGAACCGAGGTTTCTCACATACTCTTTCGCGCTGATTATGTTGCCACCTATGATTATTGCACTTTCCGCACCTTTTACACCTGCTTTCGGGTACCAAACATAATAAATTTCGTTTTTGATTCCTTCAATTTTAATTTATTCTGGGTGATCCATGCTGCCACCCCGGAAATAGTGTTCTCGATGCTCAGAAATGCGCGGGAGTCCAAATTATTTGGGTTTAGTGGTTTAAGAAGCTGTGTGTCATCTGCGAACTCTTGGTAAGGAACTTGTAGGAGGCGGAGAAGATGACCTAGTGGGCCAACATATTTAGAGTACACTTGGGGTCCCCATACCGACCCCTAGGGAAAGCCTGTCTCAAAATATATAGGGTCAGAAAGGGAATTGTCGATTTTAGCACGCTGAGTTCTATTATCTAGGTATGAACGAAACCATGTGAGAGCGGTACTAGATATGTGAAACCGAGATGCAAGCCGGGAGAGTAGTAGTATGTATCGAAGGCGGCGCCAAGGTCCAAACGGGCCATTAGCACCACCTTTTGTTCATCGATACACAAGAGGATACCATTTTGAACTTTTACCAGGGCTGTTTCCGTAGAGTATTTTTTCTTGAAAGCCTATTGCAGTGGTTCATTGAGGTTGTGGGCGTCCGTAAATGCGTTTATCTGCTCTGACCCTACTTTCTCCATGATTATAGAGATAAAGGGTAGGTTCGACACAGGCCTAAAATTAGCAAATGTCGGCTCTAGAGTTTTTTTCTTTATGATTAGTGTGACGACGGTTTCTTTATATGCCAGAGGAACTGTACCAGATGAAATAGATTTGTTCATAATGTTCGTGAAAACCGGGCCGACAATGTCTATGTTTTTCTTGTTTAGCTGTAGCACTTGTTGGGTGTGTTATTAATGTAACGTGTTATATCCTCGGTAGAAACTGCTTTGATGTTCGTAAACAGCGATTCCGTATGAGTATCCAGCGTTATGTCGGTGGGTAGGCAGCTATCGTAGAAAAAGTGTCTACGATTTTTTTCGAGTATTTCTATGAACGATCGTGCAAAATCGTCGGCTAGCGAATAAGAAGACGAGTGTTCAGGGAGCGATTGGGTTTTACCCATGTGTCTGATATATTTCACTATTGCAAATAGAGTTTTTTTTTGTTTGGCCTGCAGTTCCGAATTTTGTCACTGTAGAACTCTGTTGTTTTCTTGCTTTCAAGGATGGCACAATAGCGTTTTGACGAAGCCTTAAAATTATCCATGTCGATATCAGATTGAGATTTAAACCAGATACTTTCACATCTTCGTCGTTCCATTTTTTGCATTCAAAACATCGTCATCAAACCATGGATTAAGAGGGTGGTTCTTTTGTATTCGTTTTTTTTAAAGGAGCATGCCGCTCCAAGATTCAGTAAGCCAGTGTGAAGATCACTGACGAGAGTATCCAGGTCTTCAGAAGGGTTTGACAAGCAAGGAATTTGTCGTAGATCATCACGGAAAGATTCCATATCGATGTTCTCAATTTTGCGAGATGTTACGCTTTTTGTCTCAAAATACGGTTTATTTATTCGAAATTGCCAGCTGACTGCATAGTAGTCGTAGAAGACGGTACCGAGCGCTGCAGACACGAGGGGGGCAGTTCGTCGTTTCTTGAGATAATCAGGTCGAGGATTCCACCTGCCCGATGCGTTGGTATATTAACATGCTGCTTCAGGCTGAAGGATTCAAGAAGCTCATGAAACGATTAATCATGTGTGGTTCGGGTTTTCGAGGTGTATGTTGAACTCACCGCAAATTAAATATTACCTTGATATTCTAACATTTCTTCGGGAAATTTTTGAAAGTCACTGAGAAAAGCACCGATCGGCTTATCTGGAGGCCGGTATACTGTTGTCAAAACTAATGGGTTTTCTTCATGGATAGTTTGACAGAGATAGCTTCGAATGAAGCGTAGGTCAGGGTTTGATAGACACATGGTTTGTTGCGCGACTCCGCCAGAATGGCGACGCCCCCACCAACACAATAGTCTCTTGAAGCGTGGTCTATCATATATCCTTCAAGGGTGATGTCATTTAAAAACTGTTCGTCGTCCGGTGTGAACCAGGTTTCGGTAATGGTAGCTATGCGGATTCGATACTATATATTCGTCACTATATATTCAATAATAAGATTGACCTTTTTCTGAGCAGATTGGGCATTTATTACCACAAGGCATTCATTTGGTCTTAATCAAAATTAGGTTAGTGTGATCAGCTGTTTTCTGTTTTGTTCTAGATTCCGCACTTTGACCCATTTCCGTTATGTGAACTAGATTATATGCATTCGAGATCCACTTAGGTTTAGGGTGATCAAATCGGTTTGTTATTATCCTTGGTATATGCCTTGACCGACATTCAAGCTTTCTACGATATGCTAATTGACACATTTCAATCGCGACTAAAATCCCAATCAACAAAATGCATAATCGCGTTCCAACGGTTAGACAATATAACCTAAAAAAGTCCTTATTATACATATAAATGCACCCCGAAATAACTACTGAGAGAATTATTGGCAATATCCAACAACGACACTGCATCATTTGAATAAATACTGTTTCATTTTGTTACATGAATAAAAACTCACTTAACTGTTGAAATATCTTATAGGTCAAGATTACAAGAAAGTATGTTTCATGATAATCAAGCAAGTCTGTTTTTGGTTGTTGAAGTTTAATATTAACAATTGTTTAGTTGTTATGACTACCTTTTTTATACTATAATATACTAAATGTCATTTCTCAATTCAATAAAACTGGCTGGGTTGAAAGGCATTAGATTAGTTGTTATTGGAAATATGTGGAGGGATGTTTGGTTCCAAAAATGATTTGTCAGCTAGTTGTGCACATTATTTGATGTTGTATACGAATACGTTTATGTTAATTACTTAGTATTTGAGGTAGAATCTAAAGTTGTTGTTTTTTTTACTGTTAATATAAACATTTTATTTTTTGCCCACGATATGATTGTTTAATAATGAACTAGTAGTATATCATTAAGCGTTAAAGGTTATAATTAAGTGAGCTAAAGGTAAGATGATGTATTGATATTCAGTACTTACATAGCACTTAATATCACAATAGCCTCAACACCTAGTTATGGCAGGTAATAAAACATTCTTATACTCCCTACCATTGATTTAAATTGATGTCAGAAACTGCAATATTTTGATAAAAATGAATTTTAGTAATGTTACAATGCAAATTACATAATTGGACCGAATTTGTCAAGATTTGATTAATAAAACAAATTTACAAATGCTATTAGTCTAAGCACTATTAATATTTTTAGGAGAGCAGCCCATGATGTGTTACTTGAAAATCGTGTTCCTTTTCCTATTGATATACCTAAACAATTTTCAATATTGCGCTCTAGCTACAAGACTACTAGGAAACATTTTTTCAATAATGTTCTTATTTTAATTGATTTTCTTATTTTAATTAATAAACAAATGATTCGATAGTTATATAATAATTTATTTCCGAGATAAATGTATTTGCATGTTACATAATAACCTTATATTACCTTATTTAGATACTGACTACCAGGTTTTATTTGACCTCTATGTCTAGCTCACTTCTTGTGTTTAGCTAATTTTCGTGGTTTGGTCGACTAGAGTATTGTAATTTTGATTTATAGTTAAATATTATCTTTTGGTTGCTTCAGAATTAATCTAATCTAGTTTTGAATGTGTTTAGGTTTGGTGCGCTAATCATATTCGATGGCAAGGAGTTCCGTAATAATAAAACTTTTTATGTGAAGGATTTCAATCTGGCTTTTCCATTTGAACGACACTTTAGTAAGGTTATATACTGACCTATTAATATCTAACTGCTTTAGCATTCCGTAAGCTCAGAATTGGTGCGGCATTTTCATCATAAAATCAATGTAGCATTTAAACACATCGATCATATGAAGGGCACCCCAAGACGCAATTTTTAAAAAGTGTTAATTTGAGCGTAAAACAACTTAATACATTGAAATATACAATAAACAATCAAACTTAGAAAAATACTTTTTACAAAAAGGTGTTCCTATTTTTGTAGATAGCTAGGCTCATTGCCCTCGTGTAGCTAGCTAGAATCCGGAGAGGAACACCTTTTTTGAAAGATGAAAACTGTAATTTCTATATACATGACAAATTTTCACCTAAATTTTAACACGTCTTGCCTAGCTACATATTTCTAAATAAAATTAAAATCAAATTTGTCGATAGTATCGGTAAAAAAAAGAGATAATTCTTTAAAGGTGTTCCATAAATGATTGTAGCTAGAAGACCATTTTCGAAAGTTTGTAGCTAGATCGATTTTGAAAAGGAACACCTTTTTTGAGGAACACCTCGTGGAGTGCTCTTCATCATATCGCCCCTCATTCAATTATACACTAGTGTTCATAGCTTTAATTTTCATAGCCTTTCTTCATATGTGGCTTATCCCTTCCAGGTAGCATTTTTGCGGCTATTCGTTGAACACATTCAATAGCATCGATATATATCACTTTGTAAGGAGATCAGACACAGTTGCCATATTCGAAATGAGACTTTACTACTGTGGAATCCTAAATAAAGACGGTGGTTTTTTTTTAACGATTTCAGAAAAATGAAATAACGTTTTAGAATAAAAATAACTGAACTTAATGTAGATAGTCTAGCTGCAATTACATTCCAAATTGAAAGAATGAACCCCGTCTCTAAATATGCCCCATGTTGGGAATATGAGCCGTTTTCAGCCCTGAAATTGGCTAAGTCCTCCATTTACTTTACACGGTGGACTTCATTTCAGGGCTGAAAACGGCTCCCATTCCCAACATGGGGCATATTTAGAAATATATATATGAATCTCATATTTACATGTATACTCAATTTGAATCTTCACAATTGTAGTCAATTGTTATTTCCGTTCGAAACAATAGAAGGCTTCCGTGTAGCCTCAAAGAACACTTTAATATTTTTTAATAAAAACCGTTATTTTGTCTTTACTTTACTTCATACTGAAAGTCTTATGATTTAATATATTCAAGTTTATTATTTTATTTCATAAGCTCATCGATTGTAAACCAAAATGAGTGAGCTTACTCCAGATGAGGCAAGTTTAGACGCTCGCTTTTGTTAAAAATCCTTCGTCATTAGGCCCCAACCCCAAAGTTGGGGGCCTATAGAGTTGGGGTGTCCGTCCGTCTGTCCGTCTGTCCGTCCGTCTGTCCGTCCGTCCGTCTGTCCGTC
>LQRL01075720.1:6570-27551 GCA_001703475.1 Hydroides elegans
AACAGAATCGCAGCAAACATTTAGTGCGAAAACGGATGAACACAAGGGATTAAGTACTATGTTTTCATTCAAAAACGGCGATAGGTTTTTCGACCATTGTTTGGATTGAAATTATTTTCGTCCTTGATATGAACACTCGGACTGTCTTAAACGCGCTTCTCATTTTGAGCAGGAAAACATGTAAGTTTCAGCCCAAAAATTTCACAAAAATCCATTTTTTGACGTTATTTTTTAATGTAGTATGCTTATATTCGATAATTGGCACACATTTTTATCATACATTATAAATGATTCGATTTTGAAACGTTCGGGTTAATTTGAAATTTTAAGTTTTGCGCGAAAACCTTAGTGCAATGATTGCGCGACAAAATTGTGGTTTGATGCGCGAACTTTCCATTCTGTACAGAGCTTAAGATTGCCTTTCTAAATATTGGATCTGGGTCCAATTCAAATGTTTAGTCATTATTTCATTCATTGCTTTAATCTATACATAGAATAAAGTAAAATACATGAATATGAACTTAGTTTTCCCTTCTATGATTGCTATTGATATGAATATTTACATATGCCGAAGTCCGAATCGTTATGAATTTCTCAAAACTTATGATAAAGAATAAAAATATTTGTTGAGAAAATAATGATAATCGAGTGATGATGCAATCCTTTCCATTATTACTTATAAGCAGTTATTAAGCTCTCATATATGTTCAAATTATATTTATGAATATGAGTCGTTCCCCATGTAAGTCTTTTATAGCAATTATATGCTATTAAAAACACGAAAATATATTTATGTTGGTAATCTGAATGCGTGCACTGGCTAAGCACAAACGCTATGCCCTCATCCACTTCTACATGTATGTCTGATTTTCAGCTTAAATTTAACTTACAATAATTGATGATATGAATATCTTATTGGTGTACACCATTATCCATACATTATGAATTGTGTTATATCTAAAAAATGGGTTGATGGGTTTATATTTGAATTTTGCAACAATACAAAATGGCAATTGGCAAACACAATTCTGATTTTTGGACCCAGCGTAGTTCTAATGAAATGATACAGAAGAGATCTCAGCTATTCCCCAACGGATTTAGTTTTTACCTATGGATTCGTCTACCATGCAAAGAAAATGCATGTATATTGAAGCTGTTATTTTTGGAATTTTGATTATGATTATGATTGGGGTTTATACGGATGAGATCTCGACAATCCTTCAATGGATTTGTCTTACGTTTTGATATAAACAGACCACATATTGTAGCTCTGCTTAGGGAGGCTATTTTGTTGGGTCTTCTTATAAATTGTAATTTTGGCGATAATTAAAAAAAAATAGCAAAAGGTTTTAAGATATCTCAGCTATTCTTCGATGGATTTTTAAAATATTTTCATTTGATTTCCTATGTACCCTATTTACCGGTGTATATCCCGCATGCCATGCAAATGAAGAATTATGTTTTGAAATCCGGTGTATAACCCGCTTCGGTGTCTAACCCGCACCTTAAATTTTCTGCATATGGTATATCTGGCCCTATAACCCCATAGAAAGGCCGTATTTATGTTGGTAGAAATTATTCTTCCTTTATAAAATCCTGAAAGGCTTCGCATACGCTTAAATTAAAGACTCTTATAGTGTTTGTTTCGAATGATCATGACAAATTTACCGTAATAACCGGTGTATAACCCGCGAGTTATACACCGATTTCACCAACAAAACACCCAGGTGTGGGTTATACAACGGTGCGGGTAATACACCGATTTTGATAACATAAAGCGCTCGAATTTGGATTTTCATGAAAAATGGGGTTCAATTTTTTAATAATTAATCGATACAATATCGGTTAAAATCTTTAATTTAGCCATTTTTGTTTATGTATATGGACTTTATCAGAGAAGAAATAATTACTATCAGCATATAGAAAGCGTTTACATGAAAAACTATTGGATTCAGGAGGATTGAGTAGAATTCTAGGATGCATAATTAGAAAAAAAAAACTCGTTGAGGCGTAAAACCCCTTTCTAAAAATTATCACCCATTTCGCAAATTTTACACGGGTTCCGTTCATTAAATAACGATATCATATAGAAATGAAAAAGGGAAAGTATGGACGAGTCAGCTATGTTAAATGGGTCGGTCCTGATCAATAGTTGGCAGCCACACTATTAACGCTGCTCTACTGTCATGGGCGCTTTATATTGTGTGAGCAATGAGCTACTCAACAAATACAAAATTCTACGTCATTCACATGCTGCAAGTGGCTTCGTGTTTATATTGAGTGGAATCCTACGTTTGTGGAATGTAAGGGAGGTTAAATACGGAATTTTAGTGAAAATAAATCAGCTTTACTTAATTTGTTGGGACAGGTTTTATTATTTTAAGTCTTTTTATTTGAGACAGACGCTAAAGATTTTTAATGAGGACTAAAGTTCGCAGGCTTGCCTCTGGACCGGGACGTGAGTACTTGAATAGCCTTTCACTTTCATATTATTTTACATGAAGACACGATGTTATAGATATAATAGATTGAAATAAAAGGAGCTGTTAAATAAAATTAGATGAATGATAATAACAGTTTATATGAATAATTTCCTTTTTTACGAAGTTCTCGGGTGGTAGAAAAAAAAACGGTGCAATGAATTTCAAATGAGAGAATATTACAACTATACCAGGAAAATACTATCATTGAGCATTTGTGTAACTAGCATTTGCTTGTAAACAGCTATTATAACTAACATATCGACGGAAAAATACGTTGTTTTGGTAAGAATCGATCCGTAAGGCGATCGATTGTATTACAGCAATGTGTGCTTGTAGCTATTACTTTGCTTATGCAGCGCTGCTTGTAGCCATTATTCTGTGTTGTTTGGCAATATTTGCCGTGTCATCGACTCCTTCCATTTATTTTGCACGTGATTGCGGCATGATCATGGGATGGCAATACCCTAAAAGGGAATATAGACACTGTTTTACCCAAATATGATAAAAATAATTGCAACATATCTTATGGACATAAATGTTTCTAAAAAGAAGATGTAACTGTATATGATATAAAAGGGTTGTTGCACTGTTTTGTCATTATTCTAAGGAATATAAACAACCTTGCCCCAAGTCATTGCGGTATCACGAGTGTTCCTTTAATGAGAAAAACTTGATACAAAAAGTTCCATTTTTCGCGAATTCCTGATGCATTGTATTTACGTCAGCAAAAATCATGGCTATGTCTAGGATTACTGTGATTACAATACATATTGATTTGATTTTTGTATTGCTTATCGAAAAATGTCCTCGACTCTTATTGTACGCTTGTAATGTCGTCTTTTATCATTCTGTATCACTGCCCCAGATCAAGGATTATACAGTTGCGGATGCAGAATGAATGAGGATGGTCATACATTGTCATGGCATTTAGTGTGACTTTATGAATAAGGTCATTGGAATCCTATCACCGAACATGTATACATGAAAATAAAAGAAAAAGAATGGACTTATATAAAGTATTGATCTAAAATGATAATAAATATCTGAATAACGATGAATAGAAAAATGCTTGGAAGAAGCTCATGCGCTTGAATAGCTTTTACGATTATTCCATAACCGTAATTACTCGTCGTACTAATCGGTGTTATGCAACTCGTATTGTATCCATTCAGCGCAAATCGATGACCCATGGTAATGACATTCCTGGAGAATCCTATTCCCTGGCGGCCTTGTCACTGTATGTGAAGGCCAGACATAGCTTATGCCCCGGGCCACATAACCAAAGCGTTAAATCCATTGTTCATTCACCCCTTTATTACGTTATAAGACGAATCATAGATTGCCATCAATTTATGCGTTAAGTAACAGATAAGATACAAAGCATATACGGGTAGATCAATGAACATTTTAAAAACATCCATTTCATTGCATTTTGCGGCGGGGTATGCAACAAGTGCAGATTTATTGTTAAGTTGAACTTTTTGTGAGGCAACAATCTGTGTCACTGATATAAGGGCAGTGAGAGCATTCAGGCAAAGACAGACCGATGCATACAGCGCAACATATCAAACGTGATTCACATTTTGATTGCAATAATAAATTAAATAAGGATAGCATTAAAACTGATAAATAGGCAATAAATTATTTTTAATAGCGATATTGATTGGGACAAGAAGATCTGAATAGATAAAGCCGTTGTTATCGTATAGTGATAAGATATATACAATTCAAAGATAGAATAAAATATCGGATTTAAACAATAAAATAAAAGGACAATTTGGACAAATAAAAAGTGCTAAAATGGTTATGAAAAGACAAAACAGCTACGCCATGGGTAAGCGAATTTCGTTCATTTTCATTTGACAGTCACACCTCCATGTCATGCGGGGGTGTGACCCCATAAGTGCATGTCTTGTTTCTTGTCCTGACGGCGTTGTCATTTTCTAGACATCTTTGGATTTTCGTGCAAATTGTGGCGTGAACGTTAGAATTTAACTGTGATCTTGTCAGAAACGGGCAGAGGAATGGATCACTCTTCTTTTGTCCCTATCCAGTACTGTTTATATTGTATTGAACATGTTTACGTACATTGTTCGCGCTTATACAGAATTGACCTTTGTTTGTGGTAGTCTATAGATGGTCTAGATAGGTATTCTTTCGAATGATTTAAATATCTGTCAGGTTTCAGGGATTCTATACTGATCATCAGTTTATAAGATATTATGGCTACCGGTTTCCATCTAGAGACTACATGTTTATCAATATGAAAAGGAAAAAAAAAATCAATTCAATTTATGTAGGATTGATTTAAAAAACGGTAATTTGGTGTTAATGGGATTGTAGTAAATGAAAGTTAGAATTGATAAAAAAATAAATGTTTGTGTATTACAAGTTTTATCTGTAAAATAAGTAAAAAAGTCAGTCACGTGGTTAAGTAATAAAACCGCAGTTAGAGCCCAAGAGCAATCTGGTGATCTAGTTTGTGTTTTGAGTGCAGTGCATTTGCACTTGGACAGATTCCAAATGGAAGGGCATTTCTTGTACTGATCTACAGTTAGGCGCGTTTTGCGTTTTAATAATTTACAGCTCCATTCTATGAATAGGAATTATTCGATTTAGTTTTCCATGTTATGAGTAATAGTTAGCTGTGGAAAATATTGAAGGCAGGTCTTTTAATAAAAATACTTGCATAACCATTGCTTTTAGTCCCAAAACTGAACATCGTTATTGATCTGATCCAGGAGTAATGCACTTTTAAAAAGAGGAGCTTTATTCACATGTTATGTGAATGCTTTGATCGATATTATGTGAAAGAAACAAATTTCATACGTTCCCATTTGATACCCAATCTTTTTATATACATGTAGGCCTATATATTTGGCAATACCCTAAAAGATTTTTTTTTCACAAACAACAGATCCCTACTATAAATATTCACAAGATCTTATATATTAAAACTAGCATATGGGCTGATTCTTGGATCGATCTGAAGGAATCCAATGACCCGCATTGACATATTTTTTCCGCCGACTAACCATTCACGTGAACAGCGACCGAGACCTTGTGCAGAAAATGGGCCCAAATAGGGTTACGACGTTTATAATAGGGTTACGACAATTATTGTAATGGGATATGCTGGTGTTAAGAAACGTTTCGTTTATATTCTTAGGAGTTCTTGTACACGTAAAGGAGAAATTATAGACAATACTGCTGATGCTAACACAACCAAATATCTTTCATGTACAAAAACAAATGTAGATTATACTCAATCACAGAGAAAAAAACATATATGAAATTTAAGCGATTTGAGAAAAAAATACGTGACCTGAAAAGGAACATTCTGGTGTTGCAGGCACTTTATTTGTATAAAATAAATTCAAAGAATATATCACACAATTAGCAATATTGATAAATTTAAAGAATATGTAGTAGATCCAGAATATATAGTAGATCCATTGGATTCACTACCGTTTATTTTCGTTGAATCCATCGGTGGTCGCAGACAATTTGACAAATACCTGGCTCGCTTTAGGAGACTTTTAAAGAGTGTCTTTGACTAGATTTTTGCGGAATTAAGACTGGATCATCATATAACCATGGTCATATTTTCGTTTTCTATTCTATTTTTGTAACTGATCAGACATTAACACCGATATAACAAATAATTGTATTGTAACCCATTATGAAATACATTGTCCATTATAGAATCTACATGTTACAAAATGTGTTTCATATTATAGTTAATGCCATTTGAATTGTAAACCCTAAGATGCTTAATTAGCAAATTGCCTCATCAGGCCTACTTGGTACCGGTACTTAACCGGAGAGACAAACTTATAAATATCCGTCAATAATCACTGATGAATCGTTTTCCAGTGATAAGATTCATGTTCTTTGTTTATGGTCCCCTGTTTTGGGCGATTCGACATTAGAATAAATTATAGAAAAAAAAAATGATTCGATAGGTAGATAGATAGACAAAAACACAATTAACCATTTGAAAGACAAAACCAAAGAAACTAATTACAGAAACAATACTGCTTATTTTAGCAAATACGTATTAAGGTTGAAAGGATCCAGGAGCACTTAATATAGGGACAGACATTTAAATCCACATTACCAAGTCTCTTCAGTCCTTGACCTCAAAATCACTTTGGAATTTGCCGGTGTGAATGTCTCCGTTCCTTCTATGGTGCAATGCCTTCGTAATGTGACATAAGACAATAATAGGAAGTACGAGTCTAGACCAAAATAATGCGCAGTTGCCAGTTGGCACGTTTTCTAGTATTTTACAGTTTCCGATTTCATTAAGGATGACAAATTTAGAAACCGGTGCAAGGTTATAAATATCGCTGTGAATTTCATATGTGACGTTTTTCCGTCATAGGAAGCGAAGACAGATATAACTCAATTTAGTGAAACTGGATTAGATACTGAAAATTGATTGGACGTTACTGTTGCTTTTCCTAGAATTCCGTCAAAACATTGTGTTGATATCATAACATAACAAGGCTGACATACTCTCAGCACAGGGATTCGAGTATATAAACAAAGCATGCTTGGCGAATGTCAGACAACGTATTAACATAGTGGAACTAATTGGTGAAATATTTGTTCATTAATAATCAAGTGATTTAATAAGTACACGAATATATATCTAGGATTCAGTTATAGAAAACAAAGAGTTGACAATACTGTACGGATAATTCTAATAAAAAAACCACATGTGATAAATGATAATCGGGATACAGACTACAAACTTCACAACATTTGACTGACACTTAGATTTAGGATAACAAAATACAAACCAGTAAGGAATACACATCTTGCTCTCCTAAACATGAGAGAAACAAGACTCCTCACACCACCAACCACCCAGATGCCGCACAAAACCATTCCAATTCTCTCCCGCGACCGGCACAACCTTAAACCATACCCAACCCCAAATCAAACACACCAACCCCAACCACCCCAAAACCACCACCAACCCCGCCGCCGCCCCACCCAAGCGGAAGTTCGTTCATACCGACATCATCCTTCTAGCCGCCCTTGTTTGCTTGCAGCGCTATGCCCGGACATCGCCAATGTGGCCATAGCGCCATGCGTCATCGTGCTCGTGGGGCTGCCTGCCAGGGGAAAGACGTACATTGCCAAGAAGCTGACGCGATATCTGAACTGGATCGGCATCGAGACCAGAGGTAAGGATAGTATAGAAATACTTAAGGAGGTGTTAGAAAATGTTTCGATTAATATGTGGGTTTTGCGAGTAGGCTTAAAAACGGCTAGGGTTAATTAAAAATAATGAAATACCTTACGCATATTGCCAAGACGTTGACGCGATATCTTAACTGGATCAGTATCGAACAGTTTTGTCGAAAATGTTAAATGAACAACTGTATTTTAAAGTTATGTGAATATAATTGCCTATAATTGGCAATTTGAAATATCGTCTACCTCCTTTCTCAAATATCGAATTTCCCTAAAATAAGCATGATACGATATATGTCTCAAAATCTGAGATCCTACATCTTTTTTGTGCTTCAGTATTCAATGTGGGTGAGTACCGGCGCGCGGCGACCGAGAAATACAAGACTCATGAATTTTTCAACGCCGACAACAAGGAAGCCATGGAGATCCGACAGTGAGTAGCCTGTTTCTATTTTAGAATGGATATTTTAAGTCGCCGTAACCCAGTTCTCCTTTATCCAAGCTCTCCTAAGCTCTTGGGGTGGAGGCTATGCGTTGGAAGGAAGGGAAATAGAATCATACTAGGTGTGGTTCTTAATCGCCACTCCCAATATAGATATGCAAGCAATTCAGTACAATGATTTCATCAGATCGTGAATGATTTTAAACCAAGCCTCTTTCATCTTTGAAATTTCATGGGACTGACCACGATTTTGGAGCATGTATGTTGTCACATAGGCGTCTAGACGTCTCTGCCTTGGGTCTTATTCGCAGTTGCGGGGGAGGGTGAAACTGATATAATATATTATGTGATGCGACGCTGTTAAGCATGTAGCTAATGGTATTGCATCATGGCATGGTATGCGGTTGTGCAAAATATTGTCAATATTAATGAAGGTGTTTATCAATAAAAACAAAGAAGTAAATAAAAGCCTGATAATTAACACTTCTGTTTTGTCGGAAACCATGCTGAAGTGATAAATTACCAGAATCGATACATCAATATATTCTATTAATGAACATTATACCCAATATATTCCTGAATTCCATCACGTATCGTTTTCTCCCCCACGCCATGTGGGGTCTAGAAGTCACAGTTGCTGCTTCATAAGATGACTGATAGGATTAGTGTGGTTAAGGACCTGAGTGTCACCTGCTATACTTTTACATCCTTTTTGGCACTCTTTGTATCGGAAATAATAGTCGAGCGCCTTAATACATTTACCTGTTGTGTCAGATGTGTACCGCGTTGTTCTACCCGTTGACCCTAGTTTAACCAAAGATGTACTTTATGACAACGCACTTTTCTTATAAATAGATTAAGGAATGTGGGTTCAATGATTAAAACTTTTCATCCTCATTAAAATTTGAATATCATCCCTACATTTTCTTCATCAAATTTTACAATATTATTCACTGAAATATGCATAATTTGTACATAATCACACAAATGAAATTTGAACTTGCATGTATGGTCCACTTTGAAGGTATTTATAGTGAAATATTAGTGCAAAGACAAATAAATACAAACCAATTTGTTTGTTTTACCATATTCGAGATAGACATTCTCGGTATAATGATATGTCACGATATATTGAAAGTTAGGATATCCTAAATATATACACGTATCATTATCATTAAATAAAATAAGTAGGCCTATAGACAGTTATTTAAAAAAATATTACCAAATTCTATTTTACCAAGCATAGCGGCATTAGCTCTTGCGTCCCCAAAATACTTTAAATTGATGATTTACCAATCTGTTGACAGGAAGTGCGCCGAGAACGCACTGGAGGACGTGTGCAAGTGGCTCGATAATGGCGGCGAAGTCGCGGTAAGTGCTCCTTTCGCGTTTTGCAAGCGTTTCATGAAAAATCTCCCTTGTAAATTCTTTCATACATGTGTATGCATTTTAATATAAACAAATCACGAAGCTGTTATACAACACCTATCGTTCTAGCATTGCTGAATCGAAGTTCGATTCGATATTTTGCATCAACAAACTTATTAATTAAGTGTTACATAATAATAATAATAACTTACATTGTTTAACAGGTTTAGTGATTCAGCGTTTTGTTGATTTATACATGTGTGATCACATAGAATATGAATTCTCAATATGTCGAAATCCAGAACGGTTCTTGTTACATTTGACAGCAACCTGTCACATGTACATAAGTGTATTCAGGTCAAAAGCATGTCATTGAATGCCATGAAAAGTGGCGCAATGTGTTACAATGTTAAATTTAGATCATATATCTTAGATTTTAGATATCGTTATCTAGAAAAAGTAGCCCTTCACACACTTTGCGTGTGTTCACTTTATAGTACTTGTTATAGTTGCATATGCAATAGTAAGCGAAATTCTTTCGAACAGCCATTGGATTTTAGAGGGTTCCGCCCCACGGTGGTTCGATTGCTTAAGGTCATGCTCTCGATTTCTGATAGATTGAGAGTTTAAGCCACCTAGTATTATGAGTGCAAACTACTTGGCACTACCATATATTTGCATATGTTTTATTGCTGCTTCAAGACTGTATTTATGAATACACTGTGCAACCTAGTATAACATATGTAATCATGTTAGATCTCGTGATTAGTCTGATATCACATTATTGGAGTCGCTTAGCAAAGCAATCAAACTTCTCAGTGTATGTCTTAGATGCACCAGAGAATAATTGAACCTTCATAATTACCATTATTTTATCCTTATTTCGCAGGTGTTTGACGCGACCAACACGACCCGCGCCCGTCGCGCCATGATCTACGACGTATGCACCGTGAAACACTCATACAAGACTTTCTTCGTCGAGTCGCTCTGTATCGACAAAAACATCATCGAAGCCAACATTAAGGTTCGTTTGGGATGCTTTGCGAAGATTTTTTCCTTAGTCAAGGTCATATAATACGAATAAAGCGTATGTACTTCAATGACATAATCCAGTCATACAAATGCTGATTAGTTGTAGATGAAATAAAGAGAGAAAAAAAAAGCGTTAACTTTCGAGAAAAATCTATTTGTTGCATATTGCACTTTATATACATGTAAACAAATATTTCAACAATCCTAAAATGACCTCTGCTCTGACCTTGACACAGGAAGTGAAGGTCACCAGCCCCGACTACAAAGGCATGGACAAAGAGAAGGCGGTGGACGACTTCAGGAGACGCATCAGCCACTACGAGTCACTTTATGAACCATTAGATGAAGAATACGATCGGGAGTATTCGTATATCCGCATTTACAACCAGGGCGAGCGGTTTCTCGTCAATAGAGTGCAAGGTGAGTGTGCGCGATTATTGAGCGAAGTTGCCCAATAGAATAAAGCGATGCTTGGGATAACATCCTGGTGTTTAAACTTTGTGATCAAGTGACGGGTAACGTAGTGGAACCTAATATGTTTGCAATACTAAACCGATAATTGGTTTTTACTGTGTCATGGTTGGGAAACAGTTTAATATCGATAGCAGAAAGAAGGATGCATAAATGATCAAATACTGAATACTTGAAGACTTGTACAATATGATCATTAACATTATGTTCTTCATCTTCTTTCAGGTCACGTACAGAGTCGCGTTGTATATTATCTGATGAACATACACGTCTTACCAAGGACAATTTATTTATCTCGGGTAAGTAGATATTCTTACTGTTAATAAAATTTGCATCCATATTGGATTATGCTGTTATTCATAATATTTATTGAGATGAAAAACGGGGTTTGAATTATTGAAACAGGACATAATATTGTTTGATTTCCTATCGTAATCAACTGTTTCAACACACAAAACGTGTGTTAACTTCAAAGCTGTTGCAAACAAGTAAATGAATGAGGAAATTGACCTACGCTCATAACTTGGCGCAACTGCTATAAAATCGTCTAGACACACCAATAGATTTCTCAATCGCTGCAGCTCACGTTTTTGTGAGACACGTGTCATTGAAGTCCTCCCTTCGCCTAGACTTATAATCATTCAAAACCACTCTAAATTTAGGCACATAAAAGTAAAAAGTATGACCTCTTTTTTCTTGAACTTTCATACCATTATGTTTTCTTATAGAACTCTGTATGAAAATAACAATTCTCATTTCAGCACGGCGAAACAGATATGAACATGCAGGGCAGAATAGGTGGGGATGGAGATCTCTCGCCGCGTGGTAAACAGGTGAACAGATTCCCTTTTCATCGATTTTAATGTTTCGCCGCCTTGTTAATGGAAATATATGCTCATATTCTTTATAGATTACATGTCAGTTGATATCAATTCACATTTTGTTTACATGTGAGTAAATATCTGAAAATGGAAGAAAAAAAATGTTCGCGCGTATATTCTTAATTAAGATATTTAAAAAATATTCTTTAGGTGATATGATGACGGTTTCATTGTTTAATGTAATTCAAATCAAAAACAAGATTTCCACCAGCGAAAAAGAAATATGGTCTTACATAACTTTGAAACAAGCCTATTAATATCAAACCCATTTACTTTTGCAGTTCGCGAACAATCTTTGCAAATTCGTAGAAAAGGAGCAGATCCCGAATCTGCGCGTGTGGACGAGTCTCTTGAAACGCACGATCCAGACGGCGTCAGGGATTACGGCGCCAAAGGAACACTGGAAGGCGCTGGATGAAATTGATGCTGTGAGTATATGTTCGGTGTTTTGTCATCCATAAAAAAGGAGAACTTTTAGTTATTTGTCCAAAATTGCAAGTAGGCTTACCCTCGAAGATACCTGTTTAATGGAAAGAATGTGGAGTGAGTGCATATTGTTCTTATTTGTGATTGGTATGTTATATGTACCTGTGTGATTGCATCTCCCCATATGTTGTCTTTATTAGCCTCTTTGCTCATTTGATTGAGCATCTAGTTTTTATGTTCTTTTTAACCAGCTCTGTAAAAAAAATAATAATGCCAGTGTACATAAACTTGTAATTCTTTACCATTGCATAAGAGCTTTGGGAAACAACTTTAGTAAAACACCCAGATGATAAATGTGCTTTGTGATTCCCAATATTTTCCTCGGAAATGACATTTAGATATACGGTGTACTGTTGAGAATTACGTGATGTGTAGTAACGGATAGTTTTTCCGATACATGTGTTGTTTGTTTTGGAACACGATAGATACCATTGAAACACATGGAACATTTTAATGGAAAACGATAGATACCCGTAAACTGCTTGATCAAAACAAAACGATAGATACCCGTAAACTGCTTGATCAAAACAATTTCGATCTCGCCTTACATGGAAAATGCGTATCTTCTATATCTTGTTCAAGATAATTGCTTAGGAAGACATTGTTTTAACCCCTCATTTCAATGTTTTGCAGGGTGTATGCGAGGGCCTGACTTACGAGGAGATCCAAGCTCAATATCCCGAGGAATTCGCTATGCGCGACACTGACAAGTACCACTACCGCTACCCAACCGGAGAGTCATATCAAGACCTTGTGGCCAGGCTCGAGCCCGTTATCATGGTAGGTTTACAATGTACATTTTATTCTTTAATGTAAAACGTCTTTGCGTTTTATATGTTTTTTTATGAGAAATGTATATGATCACAATAAAGGGACAAATGTTTGTGGATGAATGAAAAAACTCAATTGACAGTGTAGTTACCAATATGTTACTTATTTATGCAATGTGTTATTTATACGTCCTATCATATGAGTGTAAATTCCATCGATTAAATCCATTTGAATCATATGTTGTATATTTTTTTCTCACAGGAGCTGGAGCGACAGGAAAATGTAATGGTGATCTGTCACCAAGCTGTCAGTCGCTGTCTGCTTGCCTACTTCCTCGACAAAGATCAGAGTGAGTCATTTTGGATAACCGTAAATTTTATTTTTAAAAATAATCTAAAGAAATTGCTACTCTTAGATTCCACAATTTAGTAAGTTATACTTGTGCCATTTTGTGCCTATTAAAGGGAAGAAACTACTGGGAAATAAATGTTCATGTTTTTGATTCGTATAAAACATTATCCTGTTAAAAAACGGCAATTAAGGTCTATGTAAAATCGTGGTTAAAGCTAGTGAGCAGTATTTGGCACACCATCCCCTCATTGCATTACTCTTTCGGCATGAGTAACAGCGATTGTGTTCCAAACAAAAACATTGTTGCTGCGTAATTACGGCATTGAGTAATTTTTGTTGTTCAGTCATGTGCTAATCACGAATGAAGGGAGTGAGGCCAGGGCATTGCGGGTGAGGCAATCACGTCTGAACTCTAACCCAGTGATGATGGTTAAATGAAGTCAAAGACCTTCGTTTGAAGGGCAACGATACGAAATAATTCCAGAGACTAGACTATTAAATATCAGTCTTATACATATTGACACAAAATAACTCCAGATTAAACGGACAAAAATTAGATAATCATACTTGGCCATAATCCGTAATGAAATAAGAGAAACTAAGCTTTTACACTTTGATTGAACGGATATCAACCCTGGATTCTTCAATGACAAGAGACCCAATTATATAACGTCCTATCGGAAATAAAAACTCTATTCAAACTTTATTGAAGTTCATGTAATGAATGCTTAGTGTTATAGTAGAACCTCATTAACTAGAACACAATTATCTCGAATAACCGGTTAACCCTTTGTGATTTGAAAGTCCCTTCTTTAATATATTAGTCACACAACCACGAATTCCTCGATTTCAAGGATAACAAGGTAGAAAGCGTAGTACCGAAGGCTTGAGTACAACGTCAAGTTATATGCTAATGATTTACTCACAACGTCTTCTTCACATCGTTTCCTTTCCAACAACCTAAGTGATAATCTTGCTCACAACGTCAACGCTTGCTCTCTCTCTATTGTCCGACTAATTCATGCATTTTTTCCCCTTCTTTTCCCCAGATGAGTTGCCCTACTTGAAGGTGCCCCTGCACACTGTGATAAAACTGACGCCCGTCGCCTACGGCTGCCGCGTGGAACACATCAACCTCAATGTGGACGCTGTCGACACGCACAGGCCCCGCCCAGCGGTGGGTTTCATTTATATATTTTCATTGATATTCATGTGCCATATTAAGTGATGTCTCATTTGCATGTTAAAAGTCCCTTAAAATTTTACAAAAAATGTATTTGTGTAAACATTCGCTAACTCTTCAACTAGACTTTGCCAAACTGAATTAATTTTGCTCTTTTCGAGTTTGGTTCAAGTAAATTAACATGGCTTTTAACATGCAAATATGCTCTTTAAATAATGTCTCTGTTTTCCCCTTTTCAACTTTTGGTATTCATTTCTCTATCTCATCCCATCATAACGAAAGTCCATAGATTGTATAGATCATGTTTGGCAACATCAAGTAGTCGATTTGAATTGCTAAATTGATAAATAATATAACAATAAAACTGAAGCCAATTTGAAATCCTTTAAACTAAAACATATTACACCAAAAATATGACGGATTTATCAGTTAAAAATGCACCTTATCCGCTTTCAATGTCTCACATGTGCTAAAGCTAATTAAATTACAAAGATGTTCAGAATATATATTGTAATTGAACCTGTTGTCCTGCGCACATACGTATAATTAACTGCACAAATGTTAAAATATAAGAAATGATTAGAGTTAAGAAAATAAAGAAGAATTATGATACACAATTTAAGAATGCTGTATAGACGTTTCTGCTTCCAACATTGTTTATATTCGTATCTATTTATATTCCACTCCATTATATTAGCTCTGTTCTTTATAGTTTAAAACATATATCTTCATATAATATTTCGTGGAACATGTGTGTGTGTGTTAGTTCCTAGCTAAACAGGTATAAAGCGCAGGCAGCCAAACGAAAACGAAAACACCGCGTTACGCCTCACAAATTAAGCCGCACGATCGCGGAAAAATCACGGAAAAACAAAATCACGGATTTTTCTCGTCGGACGTGGCGGAATTTTTGTGCGAGCGACACCGGAAGTGCCACCTCGGACCCGCTTTAAAGGGCCTGGGGTAAGCATTATGCCTGAGTAGCACCCACGGTGTTACTCATACTCATCATCATATTTTCAGTTAGAAAGAATAGTCTGTTGGTTAAAAATCTGGGTCTGTTGTTTATAAGTTGTTGTTTGTTCGTCGCAAAGTGTTGTTTGCTTGCTGAGGCAGTTTTTGTAAAATGCTGGAAAATGCGCTAAATGTTATTTGGCCCTAACTAACACACATTTATAAAAATTCCGACTTTATATTGGCATTAGGTGTTTCATTGATAAATCACGTGTATTTTCCGTGCTTTTATAAGTTGCAATTATAGATCAAATTATTTGTGCCAAAAATATTAAAGACGTCAGAAGGAATCGTTTAATATAAGAACCCATACATTAATGCATGACATTGTTTGACCTCGAGACGGTTTGGCCGATATCCAAATACACAAAAGAAAAATCATTTGACCCAGTAACCAGAAAACCAATATATAAATGACTATTCCCATTTGACCCAGTAACAAGCCAACAATCAATTTCTTGCTGATTCGTTCTTCCTGAATCTAGTTGCCAATTGCGCATCTCTATGGATTCTGTTTCTGAGTAACAACAAGCCAAAAAGCAACAGTTTTCAGTAACTGCATCGTACTGGTGCGTCATTGGTTAAATACTGTGAGCTATTTTCGCTGTTGCTCACGTAGTAAATATTGCGTCTGATTCCTGATAAATAGACCCTGTTTTTAGATAATCAAATAAAAAGATGGCAAATAATAGGTTGATTTGTAGCATTATTAAGAGACTACGTGTTGGGTAATTGCTTTGGAAAGAAATGTCAAGAAAGACGTAAACATAAGCGAGGAAAATAATGAGAATTAGGTTTATAAATGTTTGATTTGAATATATACAAGTAGATTTAACTTTAAATTCCCACTATTCGAAATAATATAGGCTATAATTTTGTCCTTGCATGAATCCTTCCCGTAAATATTTTGTTTTCATAATCGCCATGCATGCATCTCTCTAATTCAATAAAGATGTCACGGACATTTTGTTTAAAATTAATAAGATTTCATTATTAAACATGTGAAATGCGTTATTTTTAAGGTCAATAAGTAATGTTCATTTCATAATTATAATTTGCTTTCATGTTTTCGGTTATTAGTATTTGAGCATTAGAAATCATCCTTAGCGTACCGACGATATGATTGAATATTTATTTCCTTTTAGAATTCGAATTATGCTTATTCGCATCTTTTTAGTGATTTAATATTGACAATGTATGATGTTATTAAATATTAATTGATGAAATACTGTTCAGCGTGTTGAAAAAAAAATCAATTTTGAAAAATAAAATGTGATTTTGAAGTGAATTTGACGTGCAAATATTGTAAATTTCCCATAATATGATTTTTAATTCAAAACCATCATCAAATTCTGTTTAATCATACTACATTGTATTTTGAAAAGAAAATATTCTAAAAACGAGCAAAAGAAATACCTTGCGTAATCAAATGTTTTAAATCTACGAGAAAATCCTTAGACCGCCATTACTTTCTCCCTTTTGTATATATAAAGTTACATAAATTATTAAATAACCACATAAAAGAATATAACTTTGTAAATAATTTCATTCATATATTAATACTTTGATATTTAAGTTAACGTCTTCTAATAGAATTATGCTATAATACAATGTGTGCACATATCTGAGAATCTACTTTTCTTATGTTGTAGGCCGCTCTGACGTTGACAGGAGAAGAACGTAAAGCAAGACGCAAGGGAAACAGCGAATGTCGCGACTCTGAATGCTGCAATAGCAATAAGGACAAAGACAGAATCACGCCAGAAGCCCGTAAAGCGAGCCCCGAGAGTCATCATCACCAAAATGGTGGTGCTTCTGTAAGCAACGGGATGTCAACAGCAAATGGGTCTGATATGGAGGTGGCTGCAAATTGAGGAAGAAATGGCTCAATGAAGTAGTGCTCTTGTTTTTGTTTGCGGGTTTATGTTATCATTTGATGTGAGTTAATCCGTACAGATACGAAAAATGCATTTGTTAATGATGACAAGGTGGGCCATAAGAACTGCATATATGTTATGGCGAATGTTATGTATATAATGGAATGGATATGTGGATAATTGCAGAAGGTCAAATAGACCAAAGATGAGTTAGGGGTTTGAGGTTTTATTATGAAACAAATCAAGTTCTACTACCCAAACTTGCACACTGCTTTTTTTAATCCACAAAACGATGTTTGTGTCAAAATAATAATAGTTTCCAATCCATCTATTGGGTATGGATGCGACACTGTGCGCTATCATGTGGTCCTGAAAGTGTTTATATTGAGTTATATAGTATCGTGTAAAAATTGCAATCTTGAGATTTTAATGAGATTCTTATTCACTAGACATTTGAGTTACCCGATATCTAAAGTGTTGAGGCTTATTTAGATTTTTGTAGATTCAATGTGGGGATTTGAACCCTATGTCCACGGAATCTGTTGATGGTATTCAGTCTTTTGTGTTAGGCTACAATATAATCATGTTTAAGTCCATTATTTCTTTGCTTTTTGGCTATATTATTATTAAGTTGCTCAAAAAAGCAATAATTAACAAGCGTATTCAGCTATATATTGTAAAATCAGTATTATCAATGTACTTGCATTTCTAGGTACAATTTTATTTTCGTCTAATTTATTTCATGCTAACGCATCTACGATCTATCATATCCATAGATAGTGCGTATTTATCAATAAATTCTAAAGTAATAATTATAGTTTGATATAATCAATGAAATCGTCAGGAAATTTCAAGGTAACGGATATTTTCTAGATAAGATTATCAGATGTATATAAATTATTGCAAATTAGGAAATTTTACAATACTCTAGGAAATATTGTGGTCATATGGTAGAATGTAGTTTCAGTTGTGTTGTAAATATTCAATTATTTGCCGGTGTTTGTTTAGGTATTAATTTTGTGTCAAGCGCGAATATTTTGCCGTTTGACTGCGATATGTTGCGGTGAAAAATAGTGAACTGTATGGAGAATGGTTAGAACATTTATTTTCATGTTACAATGAAATTAATGTTCTTTTATATTCATCAGAACTTGTGGTATTATGTTCACATACCCGTGAGCTCTTGCTTTTCATGCAGAGAACTTTCAAAATGTACACGTTTAGGTATTCGTTTGTTTTATTCCCTGTTTTTGATAAGTTCGCGAAAACCCGAATATAGAAGTATCTATCGTTCGATTTTCATTAACTGTATTACCCTAGAATAAGTGCGACATATTGACGGCTATTTATGAACATTTTGTGGGATTGTGCTACAAAATTGCTCTGAACTTACAACTTGCTCATTTAATTGAAAGCGGAATACGACGAAGTCCAATAGTCCTGTTATATTTACCAAGAGTCCTGGTAAATACATGTCTCTTGGTTAATTTAACCGGATATATTTAATGACTATAGTCATTTATTAAATCCATATCAACCAAAATGTTTGATAGGAAGTGCATGCAATTACTCAAAGGAAAATCAGGAACAGCTTTGGAACATATCTTTGTAAGTCACAAAACAAGTCGTTCGTCACATCAGAAATGTTTTGAACGTTTTCATTTGTAAAACCAGTTGCCCAATAGTTTAATAACATAACTTATGATAATTATTGAAGAACATTATTGTTTAGTTCAATTTTATTTTAGATTGCGTTAGAAAATGTATAATGTGTAAGTTATAATTATTTTTCGAGTATATAATAGGGCATGCACTTTAAAAACTCGATTGAATGATGCTTTTGTCAAAACACAATAAATTGATGAAAAATGCACTTTTTTAAAGAAAAATTGAGAACATTGAGGTGCTGCTACAAAGCTTGTATATCTGAAAAACTGGTCTAATATTATCATCTATGTTTGCGTTTCTAATTTATACGCTTAATTGATTGTTATAAGCATTTGTACTTTGTTTTATTTTATCTCTTTGAAAGTGTAAAAAGCCAAAAAATGAATAAAATGAAAAATGATAAAATGTGTTGAATTTTTCAGGAAGATCGATAAAAAACCGCAAAATCTAGTCTAAAAGAATAGTCATGCTTACCTACGATAAAGTTATTTCGATTTTGAATTCGATTCGACGGCAATATACAACATCCCATGTATTATACCTTTATGGGCAACATGCGCATGTCATTCTACGTTTTAAGTTCCAAGTTCGTTGTTTAACACATCATGACATGTTTTGATTTTAATATTGTTACACATATATAAGTTTTACTCACTTTAAATTCTGAAAATGAACCTGATCAAGTTATATTTCTTCACGTCAACAATGACATAAAAGGTCATATTTTGGGTAACATTTCATCTTCTTGCAGCATCAACTATAAACTCTATGTCAAGGATTGGGGATCAGGAGGGCGTGTTAAATCTTAGGTGCTGATTGCACACCATTGATGCTTTATATGAAATTTAACTCCCTTTAAATATGCATTCAGAGAAAGTTTAATTATTTCGTTCCACATTTTACTTTATTTTAATTGCATTTTGATGAATGTTACTCATCTATTCGAGCCATTTATTCGATACATTTATTTAGGTTTAATCATATATCAGGATTTCTTAAATTAATTGTGTATGCAATTTATATTACATTATTTTTGAGTGACATGATAATCTACACTCTAGCTAAGATTCATTTTCTTTTTTAACGAACAAAACAAGAAACATGAAAAAAAAAACTATCACAACCAAACGGCTGCGTTTCGTCGGATTGTTGATACTTATACGAGTAAATACTTATACATTTACTAAAGAAAGTTTCATGCTTTATGTGTTGCAGATTGTGGATACAGCGAGATCGGACGATGAAGCTCTAGCTACGATACCGGACCACCCCATCTAACCTATTGAATCACGTGACCCAGCTACCTTGAAGCCCCGACACACGCTTAATCCAAGGATAATGTCAGAGATGATAGCTGGCGAGTCATGCTTCTCATTTTTACGGTTTCCCAAGGATGCTGCGAAATCTGTTATTAGTTATTAGAAAAACTGTTGTTTATAGAATCGACTGTGTCGCGACAGCTAGATTTTACAAATTGATGATGAGTTATTTCAATCATGGTGCTTGCAAAAGTTAGGGATCATGTGTAGAAACTACCATGTGATTAACATGGCTAAAAACTTTTCATTGCTTGGTTATATATTATTTTAGCCCCCAGCCAACCAATTTGGCTGAGGGCTATTGCTATCCCCCAATCCATCCGTCCGTCCGTCTGTCCGTCCGTCCGTCCGTCTGTTAACATTTGAGATGCAATAGTTTGTCCGCGGCACTTTGGTATGAAGCCTTTGTCCTAGGCTTCTGAAACGT
>LQRL01075720.1:30927-43345 GCA_001703475.1 Hydroides elegans
AAGTCCCTTCATAGGCGTTTTTTGTCCTCACTAGAGATTTGCTATCGTGGCTGAGGGCTTTGCATCTCTGATGCCTATGTTTATTGTTTGTATTATTGTTATGATATTTGGTTATACTATTGTAATTAGCATAATTGGTGAATAATCTGCTGAATGATTGTAGCAATTCCATGACCAAAGTACATTATTTCTAGGTATGTCCACTAATTTATTTTATGTAAGTGGCTCGTTCAATGTGTCTATATTCAGTTAATAAAAGAATATTGGTATATTTTTCATACTTCATTCTCTTATTTAATCGAGGATTACTGTCAAATATATGAGTTTTTATCTTTATGCTATGTTTCCACCATAAATTAAACTGTGATGTAAGCATTTGTAGACCGTTTGTTTTAGTAAAATCTACTGTATCATACAGAGCAAAACAATAAGAAATGTAACTATCACCATTTGAATAGTGTTATCGGACACGTATATTGTGTAAACGCAATTTTCTTAGAGGATTAGTGTTTAAATCTATATCAAATTGATTTATTTTCGAAAGATTAATATTTGTAGTTGTCATTCATCAACATGCGAGTGTATTGTTTAGTATGGGTGTTGCAATATTGCAATCAATTGTGTATGTCACCCCACCCATTGCATGAATGATTAAGATAAAAACCGAAATGGTTTCATTGTTGCACTAGTGTTTGTAGAAAAAACTGTTTTGACTGTGATATTCACAGTTGTTATAGTTATTAAGCAAATAAACGATAAAAATCATTTACAATTTAATTTATCAATATTCATTAAATTCACAATATCACCAATTGATTTATTCAATTTATAATTACTATTACTATTTTATCGTTAACATTTTTTCATGTTAATGTTGTGCACAAACCATTAATTAACTACCCGTCAAAACAGATAAGATCAGTTACGTTTTGAAAATAGTTATATCGTCATTGTAATCAGGATTGACACTGAATGCCCATAAGATTTTTGTTATCGAGCAAGTCAAATGACATTCGTTAACTAAATATCTGCCCTTTACACAGTGAACACAGATCGTCGACTGTTCGTCAATATATAACCAATATCAAGTTTGTTTGCTAAGTTTCGCATGGTATTGATCACTTATCGGCCAAGATCTTATTATGCTATAAATGTAACTGCGTGTGCCGCATAACTCAATGCAATAATAGGATCCAATATGAATTATTCAGTAGTGCAGCGACGGCGCTGTTTTATTCATAAATGGGAGGCCGCTTAGGATCCGGGCCTTTCATGCGCCGCTTCACAATATGGAGCTAGGCAGTGGGCCCTTTTGTGGATACACTCGCTTGATATATTGACGGAATATAAAAAGGAATTTATAACTAAAAAACGGGGGCCTTGGCAATTGATGTTTGGTCTGTGTATTAACACCAAGAGCCGCCTTCTATATGTTAATTGTTCAATGCCAATCCTACTAGTTATTATTGTTTAACACGTTAGCAAAATAAAATTTTCTGCTAATTTGATTATTTGCTATGAAGGCAATATGCAATGGTTGACTAGGAGACGCTTAAATTATGTTAGCAAATAAAATTAAAGGATAGGTGGAATATGCAATTATATAAAAATTAAAGCTCAATATATTTTTGTTGGATAATTAATAAAAATGGCAGGTCGCATATATAATAAATTGAATACTTTCTTAAAGCGAGTATTGGACGCGGATACATACGAGCGGATACGCCATCGCGATGCCTGTATCGTGTGTTCCAAGAAGGAAGATAAGGCTTTTAAATTCATCTTGATAAGCGATGAAATCTTGTATGTGACGGAAAACCCTCCGACCTCGATTACCGAGGTCATGCGACTGACCGATATAGTATCTGTCCGATTAGTGAGTATATGTTTGATATTAATACATGGGTTATGTGAATGAGTTATCTGGCATAGGTCAAGAGCAGCCGCATAAATTATGCAATTTTTGGTTGAGTGTGTATCTTAACGGCATAAGACCTGATGAATATGGAGATTTACGTAACGTTTTAATGTCAATCGCATTTTGTTACGAATGTCTTCGAGCGTCGTTGTAAATGCGTACGTGGAAGCAATATTGTAACAACTACATAGTGAAATCATTCATTACTAAAACCTAGCTCTTTATATACAATTTTACAATTTACATCTTTATTTCTAGATTGACAAGAAACCGGACTTCCTCTCGGGCGAGGAACAGGAGCGCGTACAGCACATCGAGATCGTCTACGAAGTAGACACACCGGACGACGACAAATCGCGACCCGACAGCGCTCGTTCGGAAAAATCATCGAAAAAATCATCCAAAAACAAATCATGGAACAAACTCAGTAACGGTTCATCCACGTCGCGCTCTATGATGACGTCGCGCTCTGATACGGCGCTCGTGAATATGAACAGGGATATGCGGAGGCAGGTGCGCTTCGGGAGTAAGAATAAACTGGATACGTTGTCGTTGAATGAGTTTGAAACGAAGGATAAGAAGAAGAGGCAACGTGATAAGAAGAGGAAAGGCAAAAAACAGGATTCGATTGAGGAGGAGGATGAGAGTGGACTGTCGCTGTATTTGCCGGACTCAGAGTCGAACGGAGATCTGGATAAGTTAAACAGGTAGGTAATCAGGGACATACTTTTGGTTGTGATAAATCAATAATATAATGCAAGCCAGTAGCAATCGAATATCGTTTGCAATCTCTGCAAATCCATTACGTTTTACATACACAAACAGGTTTAGCTAGAGCAATTATTATTTAACTCTAGAATTCTGCTACCTGTAGATATAATTTGTACTTGCGATGTGTGTTAATCAAAAAAGAAAATGAATATGATTTTTTTATGTGATTTTAAACTGCGAAGGTTACCTAGATTTTGATTCTTTAATAGTTTTCATGAGGTGTGTCAAATATGAATTACGGTATACTGTCGTATGTGCACGTTAGTTAATCTTCATTTTCATGAATTAGGAATGATTATGTCATGAGTTCAATCAGTTTCTTACATAGATTTTGCAAATATTACACCTCTTTTTAGAAAAAAATATTTTGCACAATATAAACTTGAACAGATGATTATTGCATGTTTGAGAAAATATAAATCCATATCCTGCACCCACTTTTTTTTCTCCACGCATACCAAGGACTCGGAGTCAGATACACGTTGTAAAATTGGTCCTATTTTTTGGTCGGACGTTGTTTTACGTTGTGACGGCGGATGAACGTATTTTGATATGGGAATTTATCGCAACCTTGATATATAGTTATTCGTACACCTGTGACGAAAAACGATACCATGCAGCCCTGTGTGGCGCGATGTCTTGTCGATGACGAAATGTAGAAGCATACCCTTCCAAATTAGTTTTTGACCTTTTAATTACATTTCAGTGACGCACCACTATCTAGTTCCCGAAGCACCAGTAGTTTGAAGAACTTTTTCACATTCAAGAAAAAGCTGTACGACGAGGATACCGCACGTAAAGGGGTTCCTGTCTACAGCGGAGGAGATATTATATTTGTGTAAAATAAATTTGATACATTTACTGTATTCACATCGGTGTTTTCCTTTTTCTATTCTAGATAACACACCTAACTATATTTCAACTGATTTTCGATTTCAATATGTATATATTTCCACCGTCACTTTATCGCAAATTTTGAATTATCTGCATTTTATATGTTGTGATGTTTTTTTTTGTAGCATCTACCTTAATTTCCTTGATTGTATGTCTACACGAACGGAACGAATCTCATGGTTTTCTTTGTGGCACTTCGGAAATATTTGAAATCACTTTTTTTGTGTTCGCTGCAAAGAAACGCATTCAATCGTTTCTATCGAAAAAGCCTAGATTGTGTAACTCTTCTGTGATAAAGAAATAAAGATCGAAGATATTGCTACGTATGACTTAATAACACTGGGATAGCTAAATTGAAGGGCATTTAGCAAACATACCGGATTTTCTTATCGATTTTTTAAACAAAGATATTTGTGATACCTGGTATATTTTACGGAAGTCGGGTTCGGGAATAGGGATGGAGAGGGGCGTAGGGTTTGTATTGATATCATATATTGCAATGTCGTTCGACCCGGGTAATGTTTACCCCTTTACTATTCTTGAATAAATAAGCTCACATTTTATAATATTAATATGAATTTATAAACTTCTTTGCAGTTTAACCTCAATTTTATAGCTCAATGTTTTATTTTGCAGATAACACCCAGCGCTTCATAATCTTACTAAATCATATTAATGCTTATTTTCCTTGCAATATTAACCCGTTATTGCTTTTGCTAAACCCCTGTATGACTCAGCAATAAATTGATAATGCAAACCAAAAAAATATATATATACTCATAAATCTGAATCCGAGCTGGCCATTTGAAACACGGAATATGTTGCCACTAAGCGTTTTGGCAATAACAGTCTTAAATAGTGCAAGATGTCGGTTAGGTAGCTGGTTTAATCTATAATCAAAAACACCGATAACTTATATACATGATAAAACACATAAAAAACATAATTCAAATACAAATTCTTTATATATATAATCAATAAATGTTATCAGATGACTCGAAATCGGTCAAATCAAATAACCTTCGCGCTGCTTCTGATGCGAATGGTTAAACTTATGTCTATACCATGGTTTGCTATAAAATATAACAATATTGTATATTGTATCATATAAAACCCTGGATAGTACTTGAAAAATATATTATTTTCTTTCTTTTTTTTTAGAGAAGAAGAGACTGGAGAGAACGATTCTCTAGGATTACTACCACTCAGAGAAAGAGAAGTGTTTAACGTTTATATTCTTGATGGATTCTCCCCATTTCTCCAATATCTCCAAACAGCAATTGAAAATGCAACAATAGTAAGTGGGAACATTTTGTTACTATTCAGTTAGAGCGGGTATTTTTTTGGTAAATCATTCATAGTTTCGCACCGTTTTCATATACAAATCACTTAGAACTTATTTTTGAAAGTTAATAACGGAACCGTAACCGTTACTTTTTACACACAAAAAAAAAATGAGAATTAGATAAGCGGTACTTTTTAACCAAAACAGAGAGTAAGATAAGACGTAAATCTTAACATTTCAGGATCGCACTCGAGATTTCGATCCCGATGTCTATGCGCAAAAGGAAAGAGAGTCCTCTGGAGCCAATACGCCACGCGCTAAGTCAAGGTATGAACCAGCTTATAATATTTTATCAATACTATATCCATGGACGAATGAAATGAGATGTGCTCGGGTCATACATGTACTTTTTTCATAAAAACAATATTATTAAAAAAAAATGTCGTTATATTGATAAATGTCAAGCAACATTAAACATAGCTTTGGTTAACATATAGCAACGACCTCATGTGTCTATGAGATGGTCTATTTAATATATAGAAATTTGTCCGAGGTTGAGATAACGATCAGAGTAGTTAATTAAAAACCAATATTCCTTTTGTTTATCTTATTCAAATAATTTCTGTAACATGCAGCGGATCACAAAAGTAGTAAGTTACGTCTAAGTACGAAAACCATTTTGCGTACGTTACATATAAAAGTGCTAGTCGGCGTGCTTACAATGAGTTTTAATATGATTTATACATATCCATCTATATATATATTGTTTTACATGAAACTCATGTATATATATATTGTTTTTGTTTTTATTGCAAACTTATATATTTGTAAACTTTCTTTGTTCATCGCGTGATGGTCTTGTGTTATTCCAGTTTTTAATACAGTGAAGACTGTGTATCGTTATATATCAGAAGAATCTAATATTTTATTTTTCTAAATTTTAGCTTTTAGTAAATATTAACACTTAGTTTAACACTGTTACATTTATATAGCTTAATATTGTCTAAACATATGATAGACAACTAATGTATTTTTTATCTTGTGTTAACTATGATTGAATTCTTAATATATATAACCTCCTTTGACCCATATTAACCAACATATTTATGCCAATTTCGTTGTTTAAACTATTTTGAAACATAAATTCATTTTTATTAGCATTCGATTTATTCATATTTATAGCCTTTTTCGCCATTAAAGTCTGCTTTAAATGTGTTTCTATTTCCCTTAAATATCGTTGTTTCCTGTCCTTATTAACTAGCTAACTTTAGCTAGCTTATTGCACCCTTTACTATTAGTTTACTATTATTTTTACGTGCTATGTCTTGTTAATTTTGTTATCGTTCATTTCTCTTATCGTTATAGATGCAATAATTCCATATTAATTCACCTAAAATGTATCAAGCACGTATATTGATAATTTTACTCATATTGCCTTATTTTAATTCGGCGCATAACTTTATACAGTAACAAGTAATACAAGAAAATCATTTGAAGATTTAAAATGTATTTTTTACTTATGTTTACAGTGAAAACTATGAGCTACTCTACAACCAGCTTCGAACTGAATTATTATGCCCTACGAATACAATGATGGAAAACTTCCAGCTGATAAAAGAACTAAAAAATGCTGCTCAGAAAATATTTTTCATCAAGAAGCTTTTCTGGTCCAAAGTAAGATTATTCAAAATAAGATTTTGATAAAAAAATACTTGTACATGAATTATTCGTTTATATAGTGAATACGTTTTTCCCGGTACATAATGATTTCATCTTAATTGCTTACTATGCATCACATGCTATGTATTTCTCATATTACGTATAAAAACGCTTTCATATTGCATTCTCTTTAGTTGACAAAGTTAATAATCAGGTTTATCTGCTTAACGGCTTAAGGAAATGAATAACGATCTTTGACTTACATGTATATCATTCACATTTATTATCACATTTAAATTCACATTTATTAACACATTTTAATTCCAGACATCAGAAGTGTTCGACTTTTGTCTCATTGAGCTTGTCAAATACGTGCCAGTATCGACATCTGAACAGTTGCCTTTGACTTTACAAGAACGGGCAAAGAGAGCGGACGAACTGGAGTGAGTTTTCTTTTACAATTGAAAAAGATTAATAAATGACTATTAACAGATGGTTTCATAATGATATCAGATTTGATATTGCTATTCTTAAAAATGTTTATTGGTTCAGTACTATTCATAAACTATAAATACAGAGGCCATCAAGTGTAAATTATTAAATATGGCATTGATTTATTACGCGAATTCAGTCCGAAAAGTAGTTGTAATTGAGCTGACATCAAAAGTAGTTGTTTTCCATGTTAAAGAGAAAAAATAAACACATATAAAATTTATCCGTTTACTTTTTTTTTCACTCAGGTACGCTATTCTCATAGTCGAATTGATCCAGACCATGATACGCGGGACGGAAATCATTCCCTCTCGAACTAAAATCCTCTGTGGTGGTGGATGTACTAAGATAGAAGATTTGCTGCTTATTATGACGCTTTTGCCCGAATTCCCAGGCATTTTAGACGACTCTTTCTTCAGTTTGGATGTCAATCAGGCAAATCTGCAAAGGGCAAAGAAAACAAGAAAAGGACACAAGGATGCTATGGTAAATGAGTTTTATGATAGATTTTTAGATTTCAAAATTATAAAATAGCGCTTACGCGTAATTCAGATGGCAAATCTGCATTTTCTCAAGCGAATAAAGACGTTAATATATTATGAAAACTACAGATAATCATTTCCTTATTCCGGTGAATACAAAATGTATACTTGTAGTCAATGTATATTTAACCGCACTGTTTATACTTTCAGTTCATGAACCTTATCGATGAATTTATTGAAGTCGGTCTTTCGCTGCTGTATGAGATATTCATCATGGCACAAGAGGTATGCAAGGAGCAAAATGGCTTGTTTCGCTTTTACTTATTTTTAATACCAGTTTAAGTGTTATTCAACCCAAAAAAAGAAGATTTAACTATATATAAATTTGAAATGTATCTTAAATATACGTTATATAATGTGAGATACAGCAAATCCCATTTAATGAGATGTCTATCTATTTGACAGACAACTGAATATCCGGATTTCACCAAAGAATGGTGCGCGATGTCACTGGAAGTAGAAGACATGGGAGATTTAGTGGTAGGTTGCATGTTGCTCTTTAAGGCTGTTTATATATTTTAAATATGGATCTTTCAGTTATATCATCAACTTCATCATACCTTAGCTTGAACAGTTAACTACTTTTTCATATTGATCTATAAATTTATGTTTTGTCGAGTACTTTGTGTTAAAGAATGCTAAAGGGTAAAAAAGTCAAGCTAGAGCCCCCCCCCCCCCTCAAAACATTTTTATACAAGAAAAACGTACATAAATTAGTCTTCTATGTTAGGTCACCCTTTTATATTGGAAATTGAAAATATATATATAAGATAAACGTTTCATTTTCTTTTTAGGTGGCACCCTACTTAGACGTGGTTATCCATCGCCTTCTAGGCATTTTTGCGCCAAAACCAATCAATGCCACAAGTCTACAGGCGCTGGAACACGTTGCCTTGTATCATAAACTATTTGTGCTGTGCTGCATTGCAAAAGGAAGTGCAAAGCTGCTGGCATACCTTCGTGAAAAGTTCTTCGAAGAATTCCAGTAAGTCTATTATCAATATATTGCCGACGGTTTTCGGCTAAACGATAACCTTATTGTAAAGTGTGTTCATAGTAATCAGATTGCTGATGACGATGTTTATTATTTCGCTAAATTACACCTATTGCGTATTGAAATATACTAAATTATTATATGTTTATTGTTCTGGAGCCATTTTGCTGCACCATTGTCGACTTTACCTTGTGTCACATGATTCGAAAAATATAAACGTACATGTATTTAAAATTGAAACAATTTGCATTCTTCCAACAGGTACTACGTCACTCCCCATTTGGTACACAAGAGGCTGTGTCCCGTATTCCCAGTCTACCCCAAGATCACAAACTGTCTTTCTGAGTTGGTGTCCGCCATTTTAGAGAAAAATGTCGTGTTCCACTGATGTCATTACAACAATTGCCAAGAATGAAACGCATTTATTAGTTTTGAATAAATATTGTTTAAAGAAGTGATACCTGTGGTCTTAATATACGCTTTTAGTTTGCAGTATTACTGTTATAATGTTAGGTCTTAATATATAATATAATCGCATAATATATCGATATACAGCTGATTATTTATGTACCGGTAATTCTTGTAAGCTAATAAAATTGTAAACCAGTAAAAAAATAATCTAACAAATTTACTGCCCTTTGTTATTGGAGAATACTGTTGCATAATATTCTTAAAACATTGGATTTAGATCCTCTACAAGTGCCAAGTTATGTATGGAGTTGATTTGCTGTGAACAAGCTAATATAGAAATGTGATCGCTTAGGTAGTATTCTGTGATACACTTATCTGCTGTACCTAACTGCTGCTTCATGTGTTACTAACTCAAAGATTTGCTTTCATTTACCGTAATAGCATATCCAAGATATAAATGTTTGGAGGGCACAAAGCTCACAAATATCTAGTGAAACCATCGATGTGCCAAAAGTATGGCAGTGGTGTCATTAATTCCGTAACTTGTCGTGGCCGCATTCGGTATGGGCAAAATCTTATACTTCCTGTGATTAAACTTTCTGTGTTAAGTATGAAAATATTGAAATTACCAAATAAAGTAATATTCCTGTGATAAATACACCATACTTGTAAGGTAGTAAGACAATTTTATTAAAATTGATTGGGGTCGATTGACGATATACACAATGTAGAGAGCGTATTTTGCCAAGGTTTCACTTAATCACAAAGTGTGATCTCAGTAAAATGTAAAATAAATAAATAGTTTTTATAAATTGAATAGTTAAGAAGGAAACAGTTGAGCTTCAGGTCTAACATACATCAAAACATCTTTGAAAAATGATAGGCTCAAGAGCACCTAACATGTATATGTCATAACTGAATATCAAATGTGATAATAGTTGCGTAACTTTCAGTTTATGACTCATTTCATTATCGAATCAAAAACAACTGTCACAATGTGTTCCATTTCATAGTCAGATCTCAAAATATCGACGTCAAAGCTTGAGTTATTACATGAGTTGTTATATTTATCGATTTCATAAGTTATGATTTCGCTTTTGCCATTGTCAATGTTACGTTATTGTGTCACTAGTTATGAACAATAAAATGAAAAAGCTAATAATTTTTGATTTTCTCGAGTATATTAACGGTTCAAAGAATCCGAAATCGTTCTTTTTTTTTTCTTCTTTTTTTTGAGAAAGAGAGAACCAAGTTGATTTAAAATTCATGTTTACTGGTAGATTTCTCATGTTCACTGTTTTGTATGATTGAAAGAAATGATTATGAAGAAAAAATATGAGTCAAAATATGAGGCAAGTATATATTATACAAATGATATTGTCGACACGATGCGAGTGATTGTAATTAAACACACAGCCACAACTATAAGCTTGATATCATGAATTTTCATAATTTATTTAATACTGCCTTGAATAAATATTGAAGCAAACAAAAACATGGGTATTATAGAACGATACTCACTCATCCATCAAACAAGATATTTGAATAAATTAAATATAGTAAATATATGAAACATATTTTCAAAATTTAATTTATACCATGAAACATAACATGTGTATATTGAAGAAATTTAATTATGTTTAAACACAAACAGCTTTGGTCAATGCCGATAACATACACAGTTAATACTCGAGAAGCACCATAATTATTTGATACAAACATGATATAAACATAAATTGTAGCTGCAAAATGACTTTAACGACAGACATTAAAGCCTGCAATACTACCCTCATTTAAAAAAGTGCTAAACCCAAAGCTTAAAGCTAATAAAATGTAAATTAGGATCAGGTCAGGTCGCCTAGGATATGCTTGAATAACATATTTTTGTCAGCAGCTTAACATATAAAACCCATACAAATGCAATGACATTTCAATAAAGCCAAGTAAAAGCCTGTGAGCCCACTAAGTCCAACAAGTAAAGCTTCGATCTGTTATATATTTAAAAGTAGAGACACATCGGCCCATCTGACATATCAATGGTGTTTCAAGACATTTGTGAAGTTAATCAGAAGTCAAGAGCACTTCAATTAGACATTTGCGACGGGTGGATACACTTACGACTGTATAAAACACAAATGTATGCATATATGTGGCTACTTTTTATCCTGTCTATAGATAAGATAGTGTTATAAATTTGTTCATGTACAAGTAATATCAATGTTGTGAATCATTGTTTCCATTTTCGATATACCCTATGTATCATCCGCACGTTTTTGTACCGTCAACAGTTTCAAGGAAAAGCAAATGTTAGGTAAACATGAAATTCTTTTATAACTGTAGTTTGTAAAACGAATACCACCTAAAGACGTTCTCCAACAATTCTAGCAATATCGCAATTATCCATTCACCCTGAAAACAACTCACATGAATAAACATTTTATTTAATAAATAATCACAGAGATATAATGGACATGCAAACAAGAAAATAAATAGTTATAATCAATGCTATACTTTGCACAAGATATACATGAAGTGTCATACTCAAACTTAAATCGTTAAACGGACTACCAACTACAAACACCGGTATAGCGCAAATTCAACTATAATTGCATAGTTTTATTCAAATACCCATCAATATCAACAGATAATAATATTATGTACGTCATGGTAAGATCAATATTCTGAGCCGTTTCAAGAAAAAACAAGATTGTCAAGGGTTTGACAATGACCCAGCTTTAGTGTATAGCTTAAGGTATTTCAGTACTTGCACATGTGTAACGTTTCTTTGATATTTTAATATATGCATATGCACTAAGTGTGTAAGTTAATAGAAACACGGGAAAATGCATAAGTAAGTCACGTGTCACTTAATTGCCTTAACATTTGCATAAAGATATTTTAAGAGGTGAGATATATTTATAACAGATGGGATTCGAACCCGTGACCGAATGAGTGGGAGCTCCATGCTGTACCAACTGAGCTAAAGTCCCCTCATGCTATGAATAAACATACAAACATGTATGTTTTACAAGAGTGTATTATGTATAATTTGATTTGAAGATTTCTCGAATCGATGCGACTAAACATTCTATGGAAATATAAGAGGAATATAATTTTGGCGTTTTTAAATGACAAGGTATTTAAGGCTGAATCCAGGTTCGAACCCACGATTTTGGGATCACTAGGCAGATACGCTACCAACTGACCTATCTGGTCAGATGTGAAACGCCTTGCTCTAAAAAGTCAATAAATACCAAAACATGATAAGCATAAGGGAAAGTATAAACTACATGTAATATACAAACCCCAGAATTATAAAGATAAGAAGAAAAATAAGAAGAAGGACAAGGTAAAGTATAAGTTCAAGTAAAAATAAAATCAGGAACCCAATACATAATGAGGTGACCATATAGAAGCTTGTGTTAAGTTTGAAAGCTCTATGATCAAAACTG
>LQRL01075753.1:0-32085 GCA_001703475.1 Hydroides elegans
CTTAGTATTTAAATAAATTTATATATATATATATACCCACATACACATTTTGTGCCATCCTCTCCCTTCTCCCGATTGTATACGGGAACTTTTCCTTTGAACCCATTCTTTGCCGTAAATTATTCCCCTGAGATCTTCTTTGAAGTTTAAATAGACTGTTTACATGACTTATTAAAGTATATATATCATTACAGCGATTACGTTCACTGTTAATAAATGTTGCTATGTTACCTCTAAATCGGAAATGTTTTTTTTTCTAAATATGTATATTTTTTACAATTTAAATGAAAGATGATTGATAAAAAGAATGTTTCTAGATCAATATGTAGAAAAAAAGCAATATCACAAATATATTTATTTATAAACTATCGTTCAGAATGTTAAAGATTAGGGACCGATTTTGCTCATTTAAAAAGTAGTTTATGTCAGTAACGCCAGCTCAAAGTAGTTTTATCTAAAACGTTTCAAAGTGCCATAGAATTCTATAAAGCACCTAATTTGCATTGATTTCTATTTCACAAGATATGATAAGTTGCCGTGCTCAAAACAAGGACGAAAAATAATGAAAATCTCGATACTTTTTGCAATTTTGGCGATTCGCTTTATACCTGTTTCGATGCCACGTTGAACCCTGCATTATTTCCACATTACATTAACTCCGCCTAAAGAATAACCAAATTATTTTTTTTTCATATAAAAGTCGCAAATAAATTTGCATCAGTTTTTCATTATTGATAAAAAAAAGAAAGATTCGTCTTAATTATTTAGAATAAATAGCTTTCTCTAATCTCACAAAGTACACTTTTTAAAAATCAAACAACATTTAATCGTATTCATATCCAAAACATCGCATTATCCATTTTGCTGGGAAATGAACTATTTATATATCAATCCATTCCTGAAAATGATAATTATTGTTGAATGCGTTATCCCGTATGAAAATGTTTTAGTATATCAATCTGATATATAAAGTTGGATAACACATTAAAACAAAAGTCAGTGTTTTTATTTCCGTATTCGATTTGAATATACCTGTTTTATAAAGTGAATACTTCTGTACATTTCTTATTTATTCCAAAACTGAAAAATATATACGATTATTTTCGTCTTATAGCTTTCTCAATATCTTTTTCTCTATGTTGTCAAATACTCATTCAAAAATATTCATAGATTTTTTTTTTCGTCTTAAAGCTTTCTTCATATTTTAATCACTATGCTTATTAATACTTTTTTCACCAAAAATCTCTTACAACATCACTTTTTTTACCAAAATATACTTTACAGCTCCAGAAACGTAACCATTATACCCTTTGTTCTATCCATTATCGGGCGGTCAAGAAAAACAGGAAACGTAGCTCCTCTCTCCTTACAAAATGAGCAATGCCATATATTGTTTCAGCACTGTGTCGCGATTATGGTTATTGACATATCATCAGTAGCAATAAGTAATTCACAATGTGCAAAGGTGATACAGTAATGTTGGGTAATGTCACATATCAGTGTGGTAGTTTGGTCGTATTTCTTCTTCTTTTTTTTTGTCGCGATGTCTATTATTCGTATAACACTTTGAAGTGATATGAAAACACACTATAATATCGTTAAACATTTTTTGAAAATGCCAAAAAAAAAACAAAGCAGTTACTCACTTTATAAAAACAAGACTGTCAAAGGCTAGTGTGCCACACTTCTCACCTGGCAACATGAGAAATGCCATCTATTGTTTCAGCTATGTGTCGCCTTTATGGTTGTTGCCATATCGCCAGTAGCAGTAATGAATTCGTTCAAGTAAAGGTGCTGCATGTAGTAATATAACATATCAGTGTGGTATATTAGTAGTATTTCTGTTAGATTAATAGTTTATTTTAAACGTTCGTTTAAACAGGAGTACCCAGCGATTTATTCTGTGAAATATCTATTCTTTTCAAATATCTATCTAGCTGGCATTTTCACAGAACAGAATAGATAAAATATTGTAGTTCAAATATATCGTATTTTTCTGGCATTTTATACGAATAAAACCCAAGTTATAAATATGTTTCTAATAGCCTATAACGTTGTTGGTTTATAATGAAATCAGGTTTAGGCATAGCATAATCATTGTGATGCACTTGTACATTTAAGTTTTACATTACAAAGTCCAAAAAGATACTTTTTTCAAACTATGCGCAAAATCAACACTTCTGTATTTCAATGTTTTATTTTGCTGGCAAATTTGTGCACAGTTGCTGGCACGGTATTTTTTGTGTTCCTTGCTGGCAAATTAAGAATAAAACCATTCCATAAATAAAAATAATGATCAGCTTTAAAGGAGTTTAGAATTCATTTCAGGCCAAATGCAGTAAAATGAGACACTATTTCAAAAATGGCCCGCTGGGTACTCCTGTTTAAAGTTCGACATTGATAAAAAAGTACATTTTTATTTCGTTATTCATATTAAGTTCATATTTTTGCGAAAAACATAACATTTTATCGAACAGGACTATCTAAGGACAGTGTGTAACACTTTACATATCTTAATTTTACCCTTGTATGTAATTAAAACACACTTAAAACACTCAATTTGAATGAAGCTTATGCATATCGCAGTAAAAGTGATAGTTTAAAGTTGTTTTGTAAAACAAACACCTAAAATCAATCCAGAGTAAATATGTACTGCTCTGTGATAAACAATGGTTTACTAACATAGCCAAGCTCTGATTAAATCTTGACGATCAGGGAAACCCTTCACTATTTAATAAGTATCCAAATAAATCATATATAACGATGATAATTAATTTTACGTACGAAACAATAAAGGAGTCTTATTTTGGCCTTTTTAGATATTGAAATTATAATTCATCATTGCGCATAACTTAAATACGATGAAAAATTAAATATGATATTCATTAAGGAATAACTTACATATCTCCTTGATAAGCCCTATAAATTATCATACTCAATACGAAATAGTTTTAAAGCTTCTTTAGCTATTGTACAAGGTCAATTCCAAAGTTATAGCCTAACTAAAATACAGGGTCGCAGCCGTGTCACCTGCTAGTAAATGCTAGTAACATGGCGGATTTTTAAGGGCGCAAATGGCTAACAATTACAATGTATGGATAGGATGCGTTTGGCGCTCTACAATGTAACTCACTTCATCCAGAAATCTAAGCTCAAACATAAAATCAGTGCACCCAAAATTTGGCCATGTGTAGGCCTAAATAATGATATAACATTGCATAAAATTGTCTAAGCTCGAGCTATTTAATTTATCAAATATTTCATTTTAATGCGGGCGCAAAAGGAGCAAGCAATTTTATACAGGAGACTTAATCAATAAGACCATTTTCCTATTGGGCTATCAAATACGGATCTAGAAACATAATTCATTCTCAACAGATGTGAATCTCAAATCACAAAGTAAAAGAGGACTTCACATGTCATCATGTTTGAATATATTCAAACTAATCTTAGGTAAACAAAATATTAAAATAGTGCGCAGTTACATGTAACAAAACAACGCAGTTTTTCATGTGACCTGCTGTTTCATTGGTATGGTCCTATGTTATATAGCAAGTTTCGTGTCATGAAAAAGCTACCGCCTTTTGCTTGAATTTAACTGCAACGTCATGGGCGTAAATAAAGTAAAAAAGACGGTCGCACAGTCTGTGACTTAATCCAAATTTCAAGTCGCACGGACGATTTGAAGATCGTAACCCTGCAGATATAGCCCTGCAGTCCATTATTATATCAAAACAATAGATTGATAATCAATATTTGACCCGATGTAGTTTGAAGAATGGGTAGTTTAAATTTTGGTTTGATTGATGTTGCACACTCACGATGTGATGACAAAACTTGCAAGAAACCTCTTAAACTATATGTTTTCCCATCTAGTTCGATTCAGCTTTCTGATACCTGGAATACTTTGGTGCGTTTTCTAATTGCAACGCAACACATCATATTTTTTATATAAATGTATCAAATGTATGATACATTCCACTGGCCTGAAACATTTAAAAAAGCATTTTAAGAATGTTACAAACTGATTCCAATTATATTCGAACTTGTAGTAGTGTATAACATACAGACATCAAAGATAATATTATTATAAATATTGTGGTCTCGGTGACATTTCTACTTTATTTACAAAATGGATTCTTACTTGGTTGGTTATATTTCATAATATCAGCAGCACTCGTGCGTGACTTCATATAAATATCAAACATGGTATGCATGCAAGAATCATGCAAGACAATGTTGGTTATTTCTAAAAGAAATGGTCAAAATGTTCGTAAAATCTAACCATGCGATTTTTGTTATGAATCCAGAAAGACAGCCACTAAAGATTCTAAAGAGACGATTGAAATTTCGAGTGTTGCCATGTGCACCATTGGTATGCATGTATTGTTGTACTGCAATATTTAAATGGGTTGCCCCATGTGAATTTCAAAAATTCTTTTTGCAAATATATTTCTAATATGTTCATAAACCGCCTTTGCAATTCACTAACCCCCTCTAGTTCGATTAATATATTAAAATCAAGCATAAAAATGGCAGCAAAATCGATTTTACTCTAATTGAAAAATAACGATTTTGGCGAATTTTGAATTTCGATTTATTACACTTAACTATAACATAAATGAACATTTTTATATCCTATGATTCGGCATTTATTCGTCTTTATTTTGATATAAAATATAGTACGGTAGAAACAATAATAATTATTTTATCCTAGTGTTACTGCATTGCATTTTCGGAATTCACCGTCCTTAAAACGGAAATTATTTAAACTACATGACATAATAATCATTATTTGACTGAAATGGGCCATAGTCATGTCCTTAGCAATTATTTGTTATGCTAAAAATGGATAAATATTGTTGTTTTTCGATGACTTTTTTTGTTCTTATCATTATTTGACTCATTATCATTTAAGAAGATTTGATAGGCCTACATATCTATTTTATGAACCTTTAGGACTTGCATTATATATTTAGGACTTGAAATTATCTGCTCTTAAAGGAAATCATTGATTTGCTGAGTAAATTACAATTTATCCCATATGTAATGGTCATGTCAAATAAACCATACAACTACAGTATGTTATCGATCCTATAATGTCATTCAATTTTAAGCGGATTATTGAACGAAGTTGCCTTTGTTGCAATAAATAAGTATGAATTACACCAGCATCAATGCATAATCCTCCTTTGAATTGTATCATAGGTTATCTTGCCTTGTGGTGCCTCTTTGAAATAGAATTCATAGCGCGATATTTATAAGAACACAATGTTGGACTAAAAGAATGTTTTCCCGTTCGCAGAACTTATAGAACAGACTTTTGATTTACAGTCATATTTTTTATGTATCTATAGTTAATGAGGGTGTATTTTCTAGTATTTGCACTCTTTGTACATGGTCGATTTTTGTCTTTATCGCAATGGAGGGGATATATGACTTATACCATTAGAAAAAGCTTATTTCGAACTATCATATATATATAAATTGGAGAATAATTGACATGGGGCAACTATTTTAAATCACAGTGTAAAGTTGGTCGAAAATCAAGATTTTTACCGAATTTTGTGCATAAACAACATAAAACATACCTGGTTAATCCTTATGTAAATAAAAAGCGAGGTTGCTAAATTGCGAGGCATTGGTGACGGCTAAAAAACTAAAGGGGTCAATGTTGAGTGAGAATGAACAGCCGTGTGTCCTAAATCGGTCTAATTATTGTGTAATTCAATTCGATTAGCCTAAGCTAAAGCAGTTTCATCCGTTAATTTTATTAATTTCTACATTGATTTTTAGCAGATTTTTTTGAGTATATTATTCGATTCGATTTTTCAGAGCCTATTGGCTTGATACACGACATCAGCAACTACTCCTCAGAGACCATTGTCAATGATTGAAATAAAATCAATGTCGTAGGGATTTTTTCTTGTTTTTGTATCTTTAAATTCAGATGTCCTTTAAGCAATTAGGAATCGGCAAATGTTAAATGCCTTAAATGAATGACTTTTTGGAAAGGATATAATTAGATATTTGTGACGATGAAAGGTAAGAAAAACAGATTAGAATAAAAAATCAAATAAAAATATAAAAAATGATAGTGATAATAATAAACTTCTTAATAAAAGAAAATAAAGTTTTATTTTACGAAACTTTTTCACTTGAAATTACAATTACAATTAGAAATTACAATGATGAGACATAACTGCAAAATAACATTCAACCTTTTGAAAATTGAAAGAAAATATTTGATTACATTTCTAATTTTAATGTTTCACACAAGCTAATACTGACTTTGAAAAAGATTTCTATAAATTGATGAATAATGCTGGTTTTGGAAAAAAAACCATGGAACATTTACGAAAATATGTTAATGTTCAATTGATACATAATCAAAAACGTCTAAAAAGAATAACTACTATATCAACTTTTCACGCAGTTCATTTGAAAAAATCTGAATTATATCTTAATAAACCCAGTTATGTTGGCTTTGCCATTATAGATATGTCAAAAAATTTGATGTATGATTTTCATTACAATCATATAAGAAAACTGTATGGTCATAACGCAACTCTGCTCTTTACAGATACTGAGAGTCTATGTTATATAGTAGAACCTGATGATATTTACAAAGACATTGAAAAGAATTTGGACATATTTCATACTAGTAATTATTCAAGTTCACATTTTTTATATTCAGATAAAAATAAAAAAGTATTAGGTTAAATGAAAGATGAAACTGCAGGAGTACCTATACGAGAATTTGTTGGCCTCCGAGCAAAGATGTATTCTATGATATATGGGCAAACGGAGAAAAAACTGCTAAAGGTGTTGGTCATGTAGCTATTTGTTAAAAAAAACTTAGACATGAACCCAGTCAACAATGAATCTCACATGAGCTGCGGTGAGTTCCCGTGAGACTCACAGAATTCCTCACAGTGTGTGACTCGCCATGTAAGGCTCACAACCATATCACAGTGACCTCACATAATGTGACTCACCGAATGTGACTCACATGGGCCTTTCAAAACCTCACATGTATTGTTTTAGCTATGTGTCGCGATATAGTTATATATATGTCGCAGCGAAACTTTAATTTTCAGCGAAACTTTAATTTCGCTAGCGAAAGATTGATTTTTCGGGTCATGTAAGTTTTTTTATGTCGAAATGTTATATATAAGGCTTTAATCACTGTTAATCTTAAACATTTGTATAAAAATATATAATGGGTCATCTAACCAATCTGTCCAAAACTTTTTATTAAGTTCTAATCAACAATGTAATCAAAATAAGCCGATTAATCCTCGAGTTCAGTTCATGACTCAACTCACTGATAATCCTATCTGGGAGTGTGCTTTGTGTCACTGATACACATAATTGGATCAAAAGATACATGAAATATAATAATTTTAAGGCAAATCCTAAATTTTGACTGTTAAAGTATCTTAAATAGACTATTTTTCCAACATTATCAGAAAAATTAATCTTTCGCTAGCGAAACTATAGTTTCGCTTAAATTAAAGTTTCGCTACCACATATATATATAAATCTCGAAGTCAGTGAAACCCTTCACTATTTAACATGAATCAAAATAAAACATATATGACAATAAGAATTAATCTTACGTACAAAAAAAGAAGTCTTATTTTGGCCTTTTAAGAAGGAATTCAAATCTTTTAAGATTTGAATTATAATGCATCATAGTGCATAACTTAAATACGTTGAAATATTAAATATACGATGTCCATTGAGGGACAACATAGATATCTATTTGATAAGCCCCATAAATTATCATGCTTATCACGAAAATAGTTTAAAGCTTCTTTAGCTATTGCACAAAGGTCAGTTCCAAGGTTATAGCCTAACTTTGAAACAGGGTCGTAGCCGTGTCACCTGCTAGTAAATGCTAGTAACATGGCGGATTTTTTAGGGCGCAAATGGCTATTTTTACAATGTATGGATAGGATGCGTTTGGCGCTCTAAAATGTTACTCACCTTTTTCTGTGAAATCTACGCCCAGACATGAAATCAGTGCACCAGTTAAAGGACATGTGTAGGCCAAATAATTATCTAACATAGCCTAAAAGTGTCTATTAGCTAGGCTCGGACGATTAATTTTATCAAATATTTCATTTTAATGCGCGCGCAAAAGGAGCAAGCAATTTTTATACAGGAGACTTAATCAACTAGACCATTTTCCTAATGGGCTATCAAAAATGGATTCAGAGGCATAATTTATTCTCAGCCGATGCGAATCTTCAATCACGAAGCAAAAGAGGACTTTACATGTCATCATGTTTGAATATATTCAAACTTATCTTAGGTAGAATACAATTTCTTAAGATCAGACGCTATTTGGCCCATATTTAGCCATTCAAAATGTTTCACCATGATTTGCACTCCAACCATTGGTTGTATTAGAGGTTTTATTATATAAAATGATAGGTATATATGTTGTTAATCATATTCAATGTCTAAATTTATTATCTCATAGTTGAATATTTAGGAATCGTACCGTTTGTTGACGTTACCCGAAACATATGAACTTTCTTAAGTTCAGACACTTTGCAAACATTTGATTTTAAGCGCCCATATAAGAACTCATATAAAGACATAGAATTAAAACTTATTTCCACATATAGTCTCTCAATATGCGAGGATGTTTGATGCGTTATATAGCCATATATAGGTCAAGAATAAGAACTAAACATTGTGTTCAGATTAATCAATCTAGAATCTATAAGATATAATTTATGAGCGATAGACCTACTAATCCTTTTACTGCGAAAGAAATCGCCTACTTTTAAATTCAATTGACGATTTTTCAAAGAAAACATACTATATTAGGCAGAATGGTGCATCAGAATTCAGCTTCATGTCTCTTGAATATAAATGCGAAATGCTGTTATAATTTATAAAGAAATAAGATAGTTATACCGTTTTAAGTAACACGTGCTAGAGCTCGTCCAGTAATCCTTTTACTGCGAATAGCGTGTTTTGGTGTCATGTATGAACTGTTTTGTAGCGATTTGAGTGTAGGCTCTGTGAATATTCTATATTAAGCCCTTGTTATGAATAATTATATTAGTGGACGATCTCTACCACGTGTTACTTAAAACGTCATATCCGGCTCATTTCTTTATTAATCATAATAACATTTCGTATTTATATTCAGGAGATATGAAGCTGAATTCTGATGCAATATTCTGCCTTGTATAATATGTTTTCTTTTAAAAATCGTCCATTGAATTTGAAAGTATGCGATTTTTTTCGCAGTAAAAGGATTAGTACTTCTATGTATTTTTGTTTTAATATTGAACGTGATTTTTGTCACCTGTGTTGTTTTGAAGCGTGCTTTGAAATACCAAATAAATGTCCATAGCATCATATAGACTCCAAACTATTGTAAATATACGGATAATGAGTTGTGATACGGTGTCTTTAGTTGAGATCGCGATTTGTAAGATTTATTTAAACAAACTAAGGGATTAATTGTGGAATCTAAAAAAGTTAAGTACAATTAACAATAAATATAGTATTGGCGGTGCCCCCCCCCCTTCGCTCATATATGTTATACCGTGAAAAAACGGGTATAGACCCCAGCCCCATAAGCCCCTCCTACGGTTCAATATCTGTTCACGACGATTCAACCGTCTGTACTTATATATTATACGAAATAATTAATAATCAGCGCCCTCACCCTCGATATCTTATCGTATTTGCGTTTGGCCCATCCCTGTTTGCTCTGAAATAGTATTCCAAAATATAAATCGAAAACCCTCCATAGTTTATACTATTGCCGCCCAATTCCCCAATCCCCTCCTCGGTCTTGAATGTAAAAACGGCGCTATATTAGCATCCTGGTGTGATATTTATGGGATCCTCCCTTAACTTACAATAATCTTATCGAAGCATTTTTAAAAGATTGTATTTTTAACATAAAAAAAACTTTTATTCGTTATAAATAATGAAATTCATCTGCAAGACATAAATTGATCGGTGTTTAGTTCTTATTCTTGACATCATATAAGGCTATATAACGCATAAAACACCCTCTCATATTGATAGACTTTATATGAAAATAAACTTCAATTCTATGTCTTTATATTGGCTCTTAAAGTCTAATGCTTGCAAAGTGTATGAACTTAAGAAAGTTCATATGTTTCGGGTGACGTCAACAAACGGTACGATTCCTAAATATTCAACTATAAGATAATAAATTTAGACATTGAATATGATAAACAACATATATACCTATCATTTTATATAGTAAAACCTTTAATACAACCAATGGTTGGAGTGCAAATAATGGTGAAACATTTTGAATGGCTAAATATGCGTCAAATAGCGTCTGATCTTAAGAAATTGTATTCTAAACAAAATATTAAAACAGTGCGCAGTTACATGTAACAAAACAACGCAGTTTTACATGTGACCTGCTTTTTCATTTTAATGGTCCTATGTTATATGGCAAGTTTGGTGTCATGAAAAAGCTACCGCCTTTTGCTTGAATTTAACCGCAACGTCATGGGCGTAAATAAAAGAAAAATGACGGTAGCACAGTCTGCGACTTAATCAAAATTTCAAGCCGCACGGACGGTTTTCAGATCGTATTTACGACTTAGCAAACGCTAAGGTACATCCTTGCAGTTCATTATTATATCAAAACGATAGATTGGTAATCAATATGTGACTAAAATGTAAATGTCGACTTTGACCTGAGGTAGTTTGAAGAATGTGTAGTTTTAAATTTGGTTTGATTTATGTTGCACACTCACGATGACAAAACTTTCAAGAAACTTTTTAAACTATTTTTTTCGAATCCAGGTCAAAATGTCGACGGTCAAAATGTCGACGGTCAAAATGTCGATAATTTTGGCAACATAGGTCAAAATGTCGACGGTCAAAATGTCGATGGTAAAAAAAAAATGTTATTACATATTATTGTCACTCATTTTTCATAACTGGTTGTCCGTTACCAATAAACTCACAGTTAAGTTTGGAATATTTCATCTATGCTTCTCGTTTATCCATTTAAATTTTATTAATGCCAAGCGTGTACAATCGTTGTCTCCATATCTCATGTCATATTTGCATTCTCGTTTATCCATCATATTTACTATGTTAACCTTTCAGTGCCAATATAGATCAATTGAGCATCTGACTTGGACATGCTTAATCTACATACTGCATTGTGCGTATCAAAATCTATTGTTCGACTGTAAAGGTTTGAAAATATTGAGTATCTAGATGAATGGTCCATTTATGTTAACGATTGCGCAGAGAAAAAAATGCATATTGTAAAGGATGTTCGGATTATATATCGATTGAATGCATGTTAATGTCGATAGTGTGAATAAACAGAGAAATGTAAGTTTGTGCTGTATTTATGACTGTTATGTGTTTTTTTAACATCGACATTTTGACCGTCGACATTTTGACCTATGTTGCCAAAATTGTCGACATTTTGACCGTCGACATTTTGACCGTCGACATTTTGACCGGATACCATTTTTTCCCATCTAGTTCGATTCAGCTTTCTGCTACCTTGAATATATTGGTGCGCTTTCTAATTGCAACGCACCACATCATATTTTTTTAAATAAATTTATCATAAATGATACATTCCACCGGCCTGAAACATTTAAAAAAAGCATTTTAAGAATATTACAAACTGATTCTAATTATATTCGAACTTGTAGTAGTATATAACAAACAGACATCAAAGATAATATCATTATGCATATTGTGGTCTCGGCGACATTTCTACTTTATTTACAAAACGGATTCTCACTTGGTTGGTTATATTTCATAATATCAGCAGCACTCGTGCGTGACTTCATATAAATATTAAACATGGTATGCATGCAAGACAATGTTGGTTATTTCTAAAAAATGGTCAAAATTTTCGTAAAATCTAACCATGCGCTTTTAGTTATGAATCCAGAAAGAAATCCATTAAAGATTCTAAAGAGACGATTGAAATGTCGAATGTTGCCATGGGCACCATTGGTATGCATGTATTATTGTACTGCATTGAAAAATATAGATATTCGTTACGTAGGGGATATCAAATATATGGGCAGCTGTTGAGAAGAAGATGGACCGTGTTTTACCAACATTCACAATTTGAATTCGTTTTCTTTGGCGCTAATTGAGCATCTATAATGGCATTAATAGCCAACGAGAGGGATCTGTACGAATCCGGCCCAAAACGTTTCCGCCCAAAAGTTTCCGGCCATAAAGTTTCCAAAATTGACAACATAGGACAAAAACTTTCTAGTCAAAACTATCAAAATAAAGATAATGAACATATTTTTTTCTTATTATATTTTTAACAGTGTTATAGGGTCGAAAGCCAATTGAATTGTTTTTTCTTTGCATAAATTGTATATTAAAGCACGTTTTTGGATGGAAACTTTCTGTCCCATTTTGTCAATTTTGGAAACCTTTTGGCCGGAAACTTTTTGGGCGGAAACTTTTTGGACGGATACCGATCTGTACTCTTACTTTTTCATTTGAATACAGAAGTTTAAAGAAACCACCTATAATGTCTTTGATTAGAGGTACCGATTCGGGGTGAAATGTGTCGTGTATGTTCCATTTTTCACGGGGCCATCATGGTTGATATCCGAACGTCTTGCAAAAGACTGTGATCTTGGTATGGCTTTTATAAAGTGTTTTTGAAGTAGATGGATGTTGAACATGTCTATCGGCGGTAGGACATGAAGTGTGCGATTGAATAAGCTTCTGTTTATTTAACTCCATAGCAAAGGGCTAAGTTCAATAGTGTATCGCATTGTACTGGAAACTTAGATATGTAATAGTTCGTCAAAAAATAATTCAAAAACGGTAAAACCCAAAATGAAAATATAAATATTACCCTTAACGTACAACTTACCCTATATCCAAGGTAAGATTAATCATGGCCCATATGTATATTTACCTTAATAGTAGATACAATATAGGGGTTCCCATTCATGACCTTTAATCAATAATCAATGCAGATAAGAACATTTAATTTGTATACATATTCATAAATACATAAATATTTGAATACTTATGTCCACGGCTGTTTACGCCAGACTCTTTTAGTCTTTTTCGAGATAGTTAATCCCTCGCGGATGACCACAACGCGCTTCCTCTTTTTTTATTGACTTCAGCTTGTAATCTGAAGGGTTATGCTGCATAATCGTGATTTTTCCGTTATTTTGATTAACTTTACACGAATATTAAAATGGGTTGCCCCATGTGAATTTCAAAAATTCTTTTTGCAAATATAATTTTAATATGTTCATAAACCGCCTTTGCAATCCACTAACCCCCTCCATTTCGATTGATATATTCAAATAAATCATAAAAATGGCACCAAAATCGATTTTGCTCTAATTGAAAAATAACGATTTTGGCGAATTTTGAATTTCGATTTATTACACTTAACTATAACATAAATGAACATTTTTTATATCCTATGATTCAGCATTTATTCGTCTTTATTTTGATATAAAATATAGTACGGTAGTAACAATAATAATTATTTTATCCTAGTGTTACTGCATTGCATTTTTTTGGAATTCACCGTCCTTAAAACGGAAATTATTTAAATTACATGATATAATAATCACTATTTGACTGAAATGGGCCATAGTCATGTCCTTAGCGATTATTTTTATGCTAAAAATGGATAAATATTGTTGTTTATTCTTGTTTGCTTATTCTTGTTGTTTATTCTTATCATTATTTGACTCATTATCATTTAAGAAGGGTATCCGCCCAAAAAGTCTCCGCCCAAAAAGTTCCGAGCCATAAAGTCTCCAAAAGTGACAACATGTGCCAAAAAGTCTCAAGTCTTTTTCCGACATCAAGTTTCCAGTAACAAGATCATTAATTAAACACCATATTTCAACCATCTTATTTTCTGTTGATTAACCCCTTAGAATTATTACCAAAAAATTTTATCCCCAAGACCCATATTTCAAAACAGACTTTATGGCTCGGAACTTTTCGGCCGGAGACTTTTTGACCCGGATTCTTTAAGAAGATTTGATAGGCCTACATATCTATTTTATGAACCTTTAGGACTTGCATCATATATTTAGGACTTGAAATTATCTGCTCTTAAAGGAAATCATTGATTAGCTGAGTAAATTACAATTTATCCCATATGTAGTGGTCATGTCAAATAAACCATACAACTACAGTATGTAATCGTTCCTATAATGTCATTCAATTTCAAGCGGATTATTTAACACGGTGCAAAGTTGCCTTTGTGGCAATAAATAAGTATGAATTACACCAGCATCAAAGCACAATCCTCCTTTAGATTGTATCATAGGTTATCTTGCCTTGTGGTGGCTCTTTGAAATAGAATTCATAGTGCGATTTTTATAACAACAAAATGTTGGACTAAAAGAATGTTTTCCCGTTCGCAGAACTTATAGAACAGACTTTCGATTAACAGTCATATTCTTTATGTATCTATAGTTAATGAGGGTGTAATTTCTAGTATTTGCACTCTTTTTACATGGTCGAATTTGGTCTTTATTGCAATGAAGGGGATATATGACTTATACCATTAGAAAAAGCTTATTTAGAACTATCATATGTAATGTAAATTGGAGAATAATTGACATGGGGCAACTATTTTAAATCACAGTGTAAAGTTGGTCGAAAATCAAGATTTTTACCGAATTTTGTGCATAAACAACATAAAACATACCTGGTTAATCCTTATGTAAATAAAAAAAAGGGGTTGCTAAAATGCGAGGCATTGGTGACGGCTAAAAAACTAAAGGGGTCAATGTTGAGTGAGAATAAACAGCTGTGTGTCCTAAATCGGTCTAATTATTGTGTAATTTAATTCGATTAGCCTAAGCTAAAGTAGTTTCATCCGTTAAATCTATCAATATCTACATTGATTTTCAGCTGATTTTTTGAAAGAGAGTATATTATCCGATTCGATTTTTCAGAGCTTATTGGCTTGATACAGGACACCAGCAGCTAATCTTCAGAGACCATTGTAAATGATTGAAATAAAATCAATATCGTAGGGATTTTATTTATTTGTTTTTGCAACAAAATGAAATAGATATTTTGTTCATTTGTGACATTTGACATTTTAAATTCAGATGTCCTTTAAACAATTAGGAATCGGCAAATGTTCAATGCTTTAAATGAATGACTTTTTGGAAAGGATATAATTAGATATTTGTGACGATGGAAGGTAAGAAAAACAGATTAGAATAAAACAGTTAAATTAAAATATAATAAATGATAGTAATTATAATAAACTTCTTTATAAAAGAAAATAAAGTTTTATTTTACGAAACTTTTTCACTTGAAATCCGAAATTACAATGATGAGAAATAGCTGCACAATAACATTCAACCTTTTGAAAAATCGAAAGAAAATATTTGATTGCATTCCTAATTTTAATGTTTCGCACTAGCTAACACTGACTTTGAAAACTATTTTTGTCAATTGATGAATAATGCTGGTTTTGGAAAAACCATGGCAAATTTACAAAAACATGTTAATGTTCAATTGATACATAATCAAAAACGTCTAAAAAGAATAACTACTAAATCAACTTTTCACGCAGTTCATTTGAAAAAATCTGAATTATGTCTTAATAAACCCAGTTATGTTGGCTTTGCCATTCTAGATATGTCAACAATTTTAATGTATGATTTTCATTACAATTATATAAGAAAACTGTATGGTCATAACGCAACTCTGCTGTTTACAGATACTGATAGTCTCTGTTATAAAGTAGAAACTGATGATATTTACAAAGACATTGAAAAGGATTTGGATACTAGTAATTATTCAAGTTCACATTTTTTATATTCAGATAAAGATAAAAAAGTATTAGGTTAAATGAAAGATGAAACTGCATGAGTACCTATACGAGAATTTGTTGGCCTCAGAGCAAAGATGTATTCTATGATGGTATCCGGTCAAAAAGTCCCCGGACATAAAGTCCCCGGACATAAAGTCCCAAATTTGGGCAACATAGGACATAAAGTCCCCAGACAAAATGTCAAATAAAATGTTAATTTCCCAATATTTTTTGATATCACGATTAACTATCATTTAGAACTATATAACTTTAAATATGCATTAAATAAAAATGAAAATAAATGTTTCTAAATTATATTTTTGCGCGGGGACATTATGTCCTATGTTGCCAAAATCGTGACTTTATGTCCGGGGACTTTATGTCCGGGGACTTTTTGGGCCGGATTCATTTTATGATATAAGGGCAAACGGAGCAAAAAACTGCAAAAGGTGTTGGTCATGTATCTATTTGTAAAAAAAAATAAACATGATATGTATAAAACATGTCTTTTTGAAAGTTCAACTTGTGTTTGTTCCGTTAATGCAATACGAAGTGAAAAACATCAGATATATAGCATGACTGTAAATAAAACTGCGCTGTCACCTTTTGATGATAAACGCTTTGTATTAGAAAATGGTATAGACACTTTAGCCCATGGCCTTTTCTTATCATATCAGTAATTTTCATTCATATCAGCTAATCTGTAATGTCATTGGTAACGGTTAACCCATTAAATAATGAGCTGTACAAATGCAGACATGTTTGTTCTTTGTGTTGAAATTAAATGATATTCTTTTACTTGCATTTTGTTTTGCCTTTTAAACATATATATATATAAGCATGATATTTTTAAAGTTAGATTGTATCAAGAATGTTTGAGTTAACACATAGTTTCTATAATAAGTTTGGTAGATAACATGTGTTGTAAGTGGGTTGTAAGACAATGATAAAAATATTACTTCTCATACATTGTTTATTCATAGCATATAACAATATGTGCAAAACCGATGAGGTTTCTTTTATATAACACACATTATAATATATTTATTTCATGTAGTCCATAAAATGCTTTAATTTTTAACCACTCAAACATGTGAAAAATGGCATCTGTCTCAAGTTGCTGATTACAGACTTGAGGCAATGAAACTTTCTTTTCAATGTTAATTATTTTGGCACACCTTAAGAAAACATTATAAAACATAATCTACTAAAATAAATTTAAATACATTGCTAAAATCATTGCGCATATATGTTTTTATATCTAATTCACTACATAGCTATATTATATACATGGTACTGTATTGACTAAACTACACAAAGAGATATTTTATCAGGTTATTTACAAATAGCTGAACCTTAGAATCATTTACTTTTAAATTTTCATGAAAGGTATTTATTATTTTCGCAAAGCTATAACCTAAACATCTATGATGGCAAACATAAACACAATATTCACCACATACGGAAGATATATAAGATTGCAGATGTTTAGTATTATACATATATTTAGGCCCATTCGTAATCAAAAAGTTTGTAAAGTCCTTTCCATAGGTTACGGGCCGCTTTCCTAAGCTATCAAAGAATTCTGAATGATTTTCTAAATACATAACGGTCCAATGCTTTCCAACCCCAGTGCTTACATCACTGTTAACAATATGAAACATCTCTGATGTCGGCTTCACAAATGCTAACTCATCATAAGCAAGAATTCCTCCAAAGTAAGGCCTAGTCACTGGATCCTTTATCATAAGAGTTCTGAGCTGTGTTTCATCCATAACTTAGCTCACTAATATATTACGTGCTTGAGCTATTTGAAGTAAGGCTGGAAACTTAGCATATACAATCACTGTTGTTGTAGCGGATAAAGCTTCGCTAAATTGAATGTTTAAACGCGTTTGTCCTTTCTTTGTTAGTGTATCCATCTCCTCAGTGTGGTTTGAAGTTAAATCAAATACATAGATAGCATATCCATGTGGATAGTCATCTCGTGAATTAAAGTTTCCTTTGTCTCTCATGTACTTTCCATAACCTTCAAATGTACTGCGATATGGTGTGACGTATGCTTTTTTGTTGTAGTTAGGAGTAAAAGGATGTGTTGGTTGAATTGTGACATCCACATAAAATCCTATAAAGCTTACATTTACAAGATCAAAATTAAATGGGTTCTTAGAATCAGAGCCACTAAATTCCAGGGAATCTGTTAATGTAACAATAACCTTATCTGGTATATTTCCAAGGAATAAATCATTTATAGACCATGTTAAAAGACCGGCTGGTATACTATATGCTTTAATTTCAGATTTATTGAATGGATATAGAGCTGGACTTTTACCTAATGCAGCATTGTGGGACACAATGATACTGGGTGAAACCTTTACAGAACAAAGTTTATGTTTAGCATCAATGATATATACTTTATACGTATCAGTATGCGTTGACATACGACAAAATGCATCAGAGGCAGGAAATAACTTGATATTTAGTTGAATGCCATTGAGCAAAAATCGATCCTGCTGCATAATGTGAACAGAGCCACTAAATTCCAGGGAATCTGTTAATGTAACAATAACCTTATCTGGTATATTTCCAAGGAATAAATCATTTATAGACCATGTTAAAAGACCGGCTGGTATACTATATGCTTTAATTTCAGATTTATTGAATGGATATAGAGCTGGACTTTTACCTAATGCAGCATTGTGGGACACAATGATACTGGGTGAAACATTTACAGAACAAAGTTTAAGTTTAGCGACAACGATATATACTTTATACGTATCAGTATGCGTTGACATAAGACAAAATGCGTCAGAGGCAGGAAATAACTTGATATTTAGTTGAATGCTATTAAGCAAAAATCGATCCTGCTGCATAATGTCAACATAACTTGGACCCTCTAACTCGACTGCATTGCCCTTTTTTGTCCATGACCAGCGCTCAACAAGTCCAAAATTAGGTGATTCTTCCGGATCGATACCATTCATGAATCCAGTAGTGTCCTTAAAATACAATTGTGATTGCAATTGACTCTTCTTACAATCCTCTGAATTGCGTAGAGTTACGTCAAGGTACCCCTTGTAGCCATAACTATTTCCTATTCCAGGTGAAATAACCTGTTTATTTAGACTTACATCTACCTGCCTGAAGAGACTAATAAGAGGTGTATTTATGAAACCAACTTTATCAGATGGTGTAACATTAGTCCTCAAGATGCATACTTTGATATAAAGCTTTGTAAACTTAAAGTCAATATAGTTCATCCCATTGCCAGATACATTAAATTCTTATGCAGTTCCCCTACTAATTTGACTTACAGGACGATAATCTACCCATTCAACATTGTCTATAGCAGTATCTACATATGGTTGCTGAAATAAAGCAAGATTAGATTGATGCCCCTCAATAACGTTATTATTTTGAAATGACATTGTGTTTTATCTTCTTGATGTTACTCTTTCGACTTCTAGATACAATATGATCACTTGTGTCTTCTTGCTTTCGTTCATATTTCATTTCTGATTTTGCTCGTGCTACATCCTGCTGAGTAGGAGATACCATTACTATATGTTCATCACCACCTCCACTTTTCGTTGGATTAATTACATAAAACTGTTGAGGTTTTTTACCTCTCTCTGCCATATTAACAGAATGTGTTTTCCATTTATCAACATCCGATACAAATGGAACATAGTATCCTTTTCAAAAGAAGTGTGCACCTTACTGGTTCGTCTATAAATGATGGTATTCCCATGTGGCAGTTCTGATATGAATCCTAATTCGACGAATCTCAGTTTGTTTAATTGGGAGACTTATCTGCTGCATAAATGAATTATTGTTTTGATATGTTCCACTTTGTAATGTTCTCAAGACCGGTAGTTTTGTATTGAGAATATGCGAATTGTTACATATTCACAAAATATAATTATTTCATCTGTTATTCTCTTTATAAAAAAATACTTCAAGAACTGTACAATCAGTTGACGTATTACCTGGAAAATATATTTGAGAATCGTTGGAAGAGAGAAATAAGTAATGTTTTTCTCGCTGAAGCAATCATTGTAAATGACATCTAGTTCAATGCATTTGAGTTTATATTGTTTTATTCAAATATTTTGTCAAAATGAGGCTGATGAAGCCTCAGGGCATATTTTATGGCTTTATCAAGAGGCATCAAGAAGGTCTTCGATATTACTTATAATCATATGAAGCAAAATGCGTTGCTCCAATGGCACAAGTGTTTCTAATAAATAATATTTTTAATAAAATGATTTTTGATCATCTCATTCTTCTTCAGCTTTATTCTCTGCCTCGGTTTGAGATAAACCTCGTCTTTTAAAAACCTCTATTAATCTGAGCCACTTTTCATCATTTCTGTTTACAACAACTGTTGACCCAATCATCAAATATCTTTATGCTGTCATTAAAGTTAATAGGTTTGGCTTGAATCTCATCTTTCTCACATTTAATCGCATGGGTTTTAAAATCAATTTTGGATTCAATGTCTGGTCGTTGCATTGTATAATCACTTCCTTTGGACTCGTTTTGAGGTGAAATTAGTGCTTTCAGACGATCAGATTGTAGCGTATCAGGCTTGAGATCAACTAGTTATGTACTATATGGTTAACTTATTGCCTTCATGAATATATTCATGAATTGCTTGGCATTGCCGGGATACATTTGACGTGCTAAAACAGATATTTGTTGCATATCTCTGGGATTTTTAAACAATGTCAAATAGTGATTATGTCAGCTAATAGTTCTTGTCTCTTTTCCCTTATTGAATAGATTTTGTAGAAGACATATGATACTAAGATTTTTGTGATGAGACCCCACCGTATACAATTCAGATATATCAACGTTATCTGCGGAAGATCGCATCAAATCATCGATAATTAAAACATATGATTTAGTTATATCAGTAAATGATTCGTCGTTTATGTTTATTGGAATATTTTGAATAAATTCAATATTTGGCACGTAAACTTGCATTGCAGTGTACATTGGTTGCCATCGTTTATAAAACCATAATATTTTAGCAGCTGGTGGACTGATCAAATCATTAGCATTTACTATAAGATTTTTTACCCAATACGTTTTACCGCAGCTTGTTGGACCAACCACTGACATTGTAAAAGGATGTCGAAACTGATGATTTTTAGTATCACTTTTATTGATTGCATACATTGGTCTTTCTAATTGAAGAGGAACATTTATTATATTATTCATAAGCGGAACTTTATCACTGTTATCATAGGTAGCATGAATACTTTCTTAGCAAGTGTTATTATTGCTAGATAAACCATTATTTCCAGCTTGAATATTGTTGTTTTCACTTTTATTTATTCTACTCTTGATAGTATACTAGTAGTGTCGAGATTTGATAGAGGTATGTTTACATTATTAACTTTACCGCTTGAGGAGTTAATTTTGCTTTTTAAAAATGATTTTCTTCAATACTGGACTTACTTATTCAATTATGCAAATTACTTCTTTTTTATCGTCAAAATGTCTATCATAAGAGTCAGTTATATATTTGTCATTGTTTTCAGAAAGACTTTGTTTATAAGCTCTTTGAGTTTCTTGCCTGGATTGATAAGCATTTTGCTTGATTTTTTATTATTTTTACTCGCAATGTATTTTGCATTGGTGCCTTTGGCTTTTAATTTAGCTTTAGAATTGATACTTATTTTATCACCAAAACCAATGTGCTTTGATCTAGTATGCCTTCTTAGGCTCTGAAGCCATATATAAACGTAATCACACACGTCACACTTATTCATGTTTACTCATCACGTACAAGACATCAAATGAAATCTCTAGACAATAAATGTTTTATATACCTTTTCATAGCATATCTATATCTGCTTCTGATACCCAACTATTAAACTTTTTTGGCCATCCTCTCCATTTTACAAATACCTCTGGTTTTTTATTTCTTATCCGCCTTTTCAAAACCTTTTCAATTTTCCATTTATTGTTGAGACTTTTAGATACTTTTTGTAATTCTTGTTGACAATAGTTTCCATCAACAGCATCATTTTCCAAATCTGCTAATGAATATAACGGAATACCTTCTCGTCGAAACCTTGATTTAACTTTAAATACTTCTTCTGTTCATTTTTGTTGATAGTCACGTTGAAATGGATATTTTAAATGTGATATACGGACAAAATCTCCTACTTTGAATCTAAAAGGAATTAGTTTAACTTTTCTATTCACATTCGTTTTTGAAATTGATTTAAAGTCATCAATCTACGTTTGTTGCCACGTTAAAGCTTCAATATTCTTTGTAATTTGATTAGGGGAACAACCATTTAAGGATCTATGGGGACTATGGTTATAGTTGTTTACTAATTTTTGCAATATGTTCTGATACTTATATGATTCATTATGTGAAAAGTATCTGTATAAGATTGTTTTGACCGTGCGTATAACCCTTTCAGCAAAATTGGTCTCACTCTTTGTGGTATAAAAATGAATATTTTTTTCTTGAAAAAAGTTTTACCCGATGATTTTTAAACTCAGTACCATTATCTGAACGCACATATTTTGGTTTTTTCGTTGTTTTGCTAAATATTGTTTTTAGTGCATTTACAACGGATTTGTGTGATTTATCTGTAAGAGGTTCGATCCATAAATATTTAGAAAAAAATATCAATTACAATTAGAAGATAATTGATGTTATTGTTGTGTTGTGATAAGTTTCTAACATAAGCAAGATCTATGTCCCATATATCATCAATCCCTTGCGTTATTACTCGACGTCTTATAAACTTATATTTAACAGGTTGATTGAGACTATAAGCGTATTGATTTTGCAGCCATTCTCTCAGTTTATGATAGCCAACTTGAAAGCCTTTTGTCTTTAATATTAGGTATAATTTGTGAGGTTTACTGTAAGCACCCGGTTGAGAAATTGTAAAATAATTTTCTTTTAAGTATTCTTGCCACTCATTCATATTTATGCTCTTGTAACAAACAGTCTTTGATTACATTTTCATAAATTTCAGACTTTTATACAATACACAGGCGATTGTTATTGCCTCTCTTTAGGATTAAGTCTTGCAGTCAATGAACTGTAAATTAAAATCAAATGTAAGTGAATTTAATGAAGAAAGAGAAAGTATCCCATTCTAATAATTTTTATTTCCAATAAAATATACCTTTTTTTTCTATATTCATGCATTCTACAAAAAATGTCAATGTCACAAATTTACATCTTAAGAAACCTAATAATATTGTTACATTAGACTTAGGCATTCACTGACACTAAATGATATCAATCTGCTTCAACACAAAAATACAAAACAAAAATATACTTTAATTATTAAATTACATATAATTAGCGTATTGCAAATATTTATGAGATGATTGTTTTCCTCTTTTTGTTTTCAATATTACCTTTTCGTTTCCGGCTTTCTATAGGATAATGAATGTATTTGAAAGAATTGTACTCTTTAAATTTGCACTATTTATGACTATTATTGCTTAGTATGTGAACTTTCTATTCTCTTGCATTACATTTCATCAATGCACCAGTCCTACCAAACCCGGCGATTCCTCTCTCTCTGTAGATCTAAGGCTGTTTTTTATTTGTAATTTGCATATAAGATACGGGCTAATAATCAACTGGGCGAATCGCATACCCCCTGCTATAGTGATTTCGTCACCAACATTCGTAGCCAAAACCTTGATAGTTCCACGATAATCTGAATCGATAATCCCATCCAGTATTATCATGCCTTTTAAAGCGAGGCTTCTTCGAGCCTCTACGTTGCCATAATAACCAGGTGGGATTTCGATGGTGAGTCCCGTTTCAATCGCCACAATGTTACCATTGATGGTAACATCGCTTTGAATATTGATGATGTCTAAACTGCAACTTCCAGAAGGTGCATGTCTACGCAAATTGGTTGGTGAGCATGATACTTTAACCATTTTAACCGACGGAAGTTTGTCTTGAGGTATGTGTAATGCTGAAACCGTTTTGTTTTCCATAATAATTTGTAATGCATTGAGCAGGAGACGTCCCATTTTCTCTTTGGGGCTTGAAAAATCAAACACTAGTTGCATGTTGAGGAAGCATCTAACTCTCTTTTTTCAGAGTTGATAATTTAAAAAAGCTATGATAGCTTTGTAAGAGTGAATCGTAAAGACTTTTATTAAATTCAATAAAATACTCTGTGCATTGAGGCATTCGAGGTTCAATGGTACCACGATTTATCTTTCGATTCATCTTTCAAAGAAGATAGAATGGCTCTTATCACTTTTATGGTCAATGATTGAAATGTTACCCTTCTTAGAATAGCACTGTATCACACTCATATTTATTCCAAAGCCACCAGCTTGTGCTAGTGTTTGCAATATGTCGAATGTACTCTTTATTTTTGATTTATACATAATTTTGAACAAAGAGTATTTAGCACCTACTGATTTATGGTCACTATGGTTTTCTTCAGTCTCAGATAAAGATCTATAAGCCCACCGCATGTAAATGAATGGCATCTTTCTATATTTATGAAATAAAAGGCCAATTTGTCAGCAATGAAACGATCACAAATAATTAATAGTTGTGATGGTTTTATTTCGTTTTCGTTTACAACAATTTTGTTAAAAATTGTTAAAATGCGATCACACATGCAATTGAGCAAGTTCGTCGATATAGGAATTATCATTTACCAATAATTTTGAAATAACTCTATCTGTGGCAACCTCTGGAACAAAGAAAAGAATGCTACCACCTTCTATCTGTGATTCATTGGCTTCTGATGGAATGTGATACATTTTTGGATCGTCACTACATTCTATATCATCAACAGAATTTCCAAAAGCTCCATTTTTACCATATTTTGACTCCAAAATCTTCATTACTTCTTTCATCGAGGTTGTTTTTCCGGCTGAAATACATCCAGTGACGGATATAGTATGAATGTTTTTTGCCATGATTGAATTGATGAACCTATCCATCACCGATTTTTTTAGCCCATTTTTAGCCCATTTTAACCTACGGACGTTTGTCTTGAGGTATGTGTAATGCTGAAACCGTTTTGTTTTCCATAATAACTTGTAATGCATTGAGCAGGAGACGTCTCATTTCCTCTTTGGGGCTTGAAAAATCAAACCCTAGATGCATGTTGAGGAAGCATCTAAGTCTCTTTTTTCAGAGTTGATAATTGAAAAAGCTACGATAGCTTTGTAAGAGTGAATAGTAAAGACTTTTATTAAATTCAATAAAATCCTCTGTGCATTGAGGCATTCGAGGTTCAATGGTATCACGATTTATCCATCTTTCAAAGAAGAAAGAATGCCTCTCATCACTTTTATGGTCAATGATTGAAATGTTACCCTTCTTAGAATAGCACTGTATCACACTCATATTTATTTCAAAGCCACCAGCTTGTGCTAGTGTTTGCAATATGTCGAATATACTCTTTAATTTTTATTTATACATAATCTTGAACAAAGAGTATTTAGCACCTACTGATTTATGGTCACTATGGTTTTCTTCAGTCTCAGATAAAGATCTATAAGCCAACCGCATGTAAATGAATGGCATCTTTCTATATTTATGAAATAAAGGGCAATTGTGTCAGCAATGAAACGAGCACAAATAATAACTATTTAAGATGGTTTATTTCGTTTTCGTTTACAGCAATTTTGTTGAAAATTGTTAAAATGCGATCACACATGCAGTTGAGCATATTTATTTGAAGTTCGTAGATAGAGAAATTGTGATTTACCAATAATTTTGAAATAACTCTATCTGTTATAACCTCTGGAACAAAGAATAGAAGGCTACTACCTTCCATCTGTGATTCATTGGCTTCCGATGGAATGTTATACATTTCTGGATCGTCCCTACATTCTATATCATCAAGAGGATTCCCAAAAGTTCCATTTTTACCCTATTATGACTCCAAAATCTTCATTACTTCTTTCATCGAGGTTGTTTTTCCGGCTGAAAAACATCCAGTGACTGATATAGTATGAATGTTTTTTGCCATGATTGAAATGATGAACCTATCCCTCGCCGTTTTTTAGCTATGACTATGTTCAAGTTCAAGATTAAGAGTTATTTTGGTTGATGTTGATGCATGTCAGTCAATCAAATTTCAATACATCTTCAAATAAAAAGTAAACTTGTATAAATGCTTCTGGATACTTGTAAGTTTCCATTCATCTGATGAATGAATCATGGATATATTTAGATGAAATCCACACAATACAATGTAAATGTTGATTATTTATTTGAATATATGTACTATAATAAAACATATTTCGTTCATATATAAAGCATATTATAAGATAAAAATATATATTAAGTGTGTAAATTAATATTTCAATTGATGTGATCACTTACGCTTGAATACTTGAAATTTATGCATCATGATAAAATATATTTCATTCATTATGAATAGCGCTTAGTTTATCATACATATAAAGTGTGCAAATTACGATTTCAATCGTTGTGATTGCTACATCAATTTAGGCTAATAAAATGTCTTATTATTTTAACATAAGGAATGCTTACAAATAATGTGAACAGCATTCAGTCCTCTTCATCTGATGTCAATATTTCTGTTTCATCATAGGAGTCTTCTCTTTCCAAGTAAGACAAAAATCGTGTCCAGGTTTCCAAATTAAACTCAATTCCTTGTTTTTAGAGAATACTGTGCGCTTTTTTCGTCGAATATCAATGCACCTTTAAATAAAAAAGTGAAAATACTTTTAAACTCTGATTTATTCTCTATAGCTAAACATTTATTTATTTAAACGTATGTGTATAATAAACCTAGTAATATCTAAATAAATTCTCTGAAAGAGATTATTTTGGTAACAGCTTATTATATATTTATGTATACATGTATGTCTTAAGAATATATATTCGTTAAGAAATCTTTATTTGAAGCAATTAAAAGCTATATATTGCTTTTAAAAATAATAGTTAAACATTACTTACGGATAAGGAGTGCAACATTTAACTTTGAGGTATCCAGTTAGATTTATTATTTCGCAAACAAGATTCTTTCCAGTTAAGAGTGTTTTAAGTGCATTACTGTGTTTTTCCTAATTATTTTTCAATATTCTGAGATCTTCCGTACTTAATTTTATAGACGCGTCTTTGTCGTTATCAGTAATGGTAATTCCACCTGAGTGATGTTCCAACTGTTTATTTGATCCCAATTTTATTTGCAAGCGAGGTGATTTTGCCTCACGTTCTGGTTCAGTAGAAGTGGAAGTACTTGCACGTTTGGATGCCATGATGTTTCTTTATTTATACCTTACTCCTTACGCATTTTATACGTGAAATTGAAAGAAATATGAATTATTATTGAGCGCATCTGTATGGTCTAATCTGTCTTACCATTCTTTTAAGAGATATAATGCAGGAAAATCTTATTGTTTAATACACTAAGTGGCAAAAAAAAGTTGCTGATAAAAAGGAAAAATCGTTCAAAAAGGCAACGGCTATTAATTGAATATAGGATAAAGAATTTTATCTGTTCAGCCTTTTGTAGAAGTATCTTATTTTGTATAATAAGATTATGAGATCATTAGTCTTGATGAAGATAAAGTATTGATATGTCAAACAAATAAAGCTATTCAATTAAATATCGTCATTAAACTTTTTTATAGGTAAACAAACTACTTAAAATATTTATACTTCATACCTTTTGTATCTCATTTCTAACGTATTGATTGGATAATGATGTTTTTATTCAATATTTGGACCGATTTAGGACATAAGTCTTCAAATATTTATGTACTTATGAATATGTTTACTAAGTGGTCTTATCTGCAATGATTATTGATTCGAGGCCATGAATGAGGACAAGCTCCCTGTGGCTCCACCTGCATGTATATTGTATCTTCTCTTAATATTTTCATGCAAAATTAAGATTTGCTCTTGTTGTATATACAACAATCGACAATTTTGTTTATATCCCATTAATTCTGAACAAAACAAAAACAATGATCTATTCATTTTTACATATATCAAATTAGTCAATCCCCGATTTCAAGACGCTGTTTGAATGAACATGTAGAGGCTGTTTCTATTGTTTCTACAGTAAAGCTGCATCAAATAACTATTCTTCTGCATCTTGTGCACTTTGAAAAATTTATTAATCCTATGTGTTTGTTGTGATCATGCAAGTCATTTCTATCATTTCGCTTTGGATCCGTTATAAGCTGGTATTCATGGCAAACAAGAAATGATGTTGGATTAAAAATTGTATTTTTTTATACGGTTTGGCTATGCGGAAGTGAAATTGTATTCAGTTATTGGTTTTAAAGCAAAAGGTAGAATGTTGCTTTATAGCAGGGGTACCCAGCGATTTATTCTGTAAAATATATATTCTCCTGGAAAATCTTCTTTGCTACCATATTCACTGAACAGAACAAATATGAACATTTCTGTTTTATTCTATTAAAATAATAGGTCGATATAGTGAATTTTAACACATAATTAATACTTCTTTGTGCGAGTTATGTTTGAGATTTGGGAATGTATTGACATTTGTAAACTTTCAGAGGGACGTAATACAAGGAAAGCATATTTTCATTCGGGCAACAATTTACTGGTAACGACTTGGAGGACTTTCCTTACTGGCAAACTAAGGATAATATTTACTTTAAAGAGATGTTATTTAATAGCTTTAAGCTACATACGAATTCATTTTACACCAAAATGAGTGATTTTTAACTAATTTCTAAACATGTTTTAGTTTTGTACTCCAGTTATAGGCTTTTCTCAAAAATAGAAGGACCCTGATGCAGTGTACGAGGTTTCGAAAACAAATAGGCTGATGGTTGAGGTACATTGTTAAATATTACTCGTGCTTTTCCGGACCTCATACCTGCTTAGGTTTTAATTTGACCTTATATTTAAACCTAGCATATAGTCAATGTTTAAAAACGAAAACAACAAATATTGCAATTAAAATATTGATTTCTTATGTCAAAAAATACACATAAACCAAATTATTTGAAAAGTTCGTTGGCTTATTTGAATGTGTCAACAGAAAACATGAAGGGGAACTAGATATTTGATATACATGTGTATGGTTAATCGAATACTTTTTACCAAAGGGGTCATTTTAGCATGATGGCATACAAAATTAAAATTCGAATCGATATAAACTGACCAACAATGTTCAAGGAAGCGAAATGTTTGAAAACGATCAAGTTGGTTCAATATTTTTTAAAAGTTTAACATTTAGGTCAATACATATTACTTTAATTTTGAACCTGGTTCTCAGGGAAAGTATAACTCAACCAAAAATCTTGCTAATCCATACACTTGTTGTGATTTAGAGATCACGTGACCATTTTATCCTGTTCATGGTAAACAGAAAATTCCCTTATCATTAATATAGAAAAAATGCTCATTTCTACTTCCAATTTCTCTGTTATTCATGTATGATTTCTTTCGAAAATTTACCATAGTATTTTAAATTGAAACGATTTTTGAAAATATTGGTCAATATAACCGTAGCAATATCTGAAAAGAAGATTTTAATGATTGAAAAAAATACTTATATAAAATGACCAAAAATGGCGAAATTTATGGAAAAAACACCCTCCGCAATTCTTCATTTTTTGTTAAGATTTATTTAACAATTTTCAGTTTAATTATCATACACTATATAAACAGAGATTTATTGACATTCTTTTATGATAAAATACGGATTTTAAATTTATTATATGTCTTTTAAAGGGCCTTTAAAACACCTAAAAACTATCAAAAATCAGGTCATATTTTGATGACGTCATTGGAACTTTGACCCCGAATTATGCAGCCTGATTGGTCTAGAAAAATATTTCATTTCGGGATGATAGTAGTGAGTACTTGTGTATTGCAATTTTATTTAAGATCGTTATCCTTGTCTTATGTATTTGTATGTTTGGATATAATACATTCTAAATATTAATGAGTCCTTTGCTTTTTTTAACTTTTAATAATTTTGAACGCCTTCCCAAACCAAGAGACACCAATAATTGTGTAAAGACATTTTAACGTTGACCGAGCTGTCAAAAAAACTCTTTTTTACTAAAATACCTATTATATCTCTATTTTGACTTTATTGAACCTTTTTGAACATTCAAATTCTTGGAATTTATCCCAGATTTTTCAAGAAATATATTTTAATTTATGGTTGGTTACTAAATATGCTAAACACTGTTATTTGACATAACAGATCGTTGGTGCCACTGATCAAAGCTTAAACAATCCTTCAAATAACAAAAGAAAATTCACGAAGAAGTAGTTATACATTTCCGTAGGAAAATTAAAACTTAATTACGATTAGCAATAATATAAATTTAAAAAATCATATCACACAGCGATGTTGTTACATAAGGTGCTAAAATCAAATCAATGCAGTTATATAAACAAATATATTTAGAAAAAATAAGACACCGGTTTCAAATTTCAAAATATCATTGACTGAATCATTTTTGAAGATAAAATATCTACCGTTATAAATGCTTTACCCGCACCTTTCATGACAACGACTTGTTTTGTCAAATATGTTTTCTCATTTCAACATCGGCTATGGGGCAAAATGAACTGATCTCGTGAGCAGATATAATGTTTTGTAAATTATTCAAATCAAAATACGTGTTTTTAGATAAATTAGCCCGCGTTTCCAAACCATTAAATTAAAATCTGTTCCCACTCATAACTTAAGCATTTCAACATCTTCAGTCATATTTATCCACGTTGTTTTCTGCATAAATAATGCAAATCAATAAAATCCGATTAAATCACCAGAGTAAAAGCAATTTTAATATTTCGGGATGATCAATAAAAACGGGTATCGTATGTCGGTACTTTTCCGCACCAAACTGCTTTTGAAACGTGCTTTTAAACCCTTTTTAACGAGAAACTAAGCAATGTCGTACTTCAAAATACTAATAATACCGTTAAGTATAGTCGGTTTTGGTTCCATATACGGACAAGAGTTTTGTAAGAAAGATAGTAAGGATGATCAAGGATGCGAAATTGGACGACCAAAATTGACCCGTCTCATGCCAAAAAAGGTACGCTGTAGAAGTTCTATAAACTAAGCAAAGCGGTATAACACGTGCTTTACTTAATGACATACTAGCTTATTGTCGGTCACCTTACATTTATCTCACGAATGTGAACTGATAAGTTGTAAACGATGTTACGAGCGAGGTTTTTCTTCTACAGGTTCAGACCTCGTAAGAGTAACGAGCACTACAGGTTGAGTTAACTTGACCACACTCATTGCCCAAGAGGACTCAAACACTCACTTGTACGATTGAATTCAGTTTTCCTGTTCATGAAACATAGTTATGAATATAACATAAATAATACTAACACATAAAACGAGAAGGCAAATATAAAAGTTGGTAACTGTCACAAACTGATTCATTTGCCGTTTCAAACAAAAATAATTTTCAAAAGCGATAACACATTTACAGTGAAACAGCACTTGTAATGGTTATACGTACTTATGATTTTGTATGGTGGTTGGGTTCAGTCTGAGTGTGACGCGCAGATCGCGGCAGTTTGGGTTTCAAATAATAAAGAATATGTTGCACTAGACCTATAAACGGGTCTAGAATAGCAAAATACGGAATTTCGAGCACCAACATTATAAATGCATAAGACGCTATTATCACAAAATATATATACATACAAACACGCAAACGACCCAATTCTCACCTTCCCTCTTAAATCGACTAATACCAGTCCAAAAAACCCTCTATCTCTACTAAATGCGAATAATACCTGAGCACAACTTACCAACTCAACGAGAACATCCCCAACACCCTACCCACAAACAGCTTACCAATTTAACCCACCCATATTAACCCATTATAATGAACACAGTCTTGAATAAAAGTATGACAAACATCTTAAATACCCCAAATATAATTACGACGGCCCGACGGACACTTATATATCAGAATAAACCAAAAGGGCGTTTATAACCTCCAAACTACCCGAAGGGCTTGTTTGGGGTAATTTTTGGAGAAAAATCTGTCCCAAAGGGTACACTCAAAACCCAACCCCTAACACAAATAATAACCCACCCAAATCCCCATCTAACCGAATCTATTTCGGCGGTCCAACCACCATGGCATCGATAAATACGCCACCTTTCGCCCCGACCAGACGGTACTTCCCATCAAAGGGACAGGCCGCCAGCATGACTTTTCCCGCCCAACTTCCGTCGTCGAAGTATAAATGGCCTGACACGGCCCTTGGTTTC
>LQRL01075753.1:48357-60551 GCA_001703475.1 Hydroides elegans
CGATTGTCGCTCAGTCAAAACATTAATCGAAGCCATCATCTCTGAAACAGTTTATATATATATATAAATTGGATTATCATTGCACACTGTCTTCTTTTGATCCTCATTTAATGTTTAAAAAAATAACTATTAGGGATAAAATAACCAAATGCTACTTACAAGTTTGTCCTTGAGACGCGTCGAAATGTGGCTCATGTTCTTGCAGAAGATTTCGAATTCCCGCACGTCCTTGTGGAGGGTGGGGAACCATTCAGGATCAGACTTGTCATCCTTCTTTGCCTTCATCAAGTGCATATTCATCTTTTGCACGACGACCATCATGTGTGATTGTCGCTCAGTCAAAACATTAATCGAAGCCATCAGCTCTGAAACAGTTTATATATATATAAAAATTGGATTATCATTGCACACTGTCTTCTTTTGGCGGTGAGCGCCTCTTAAATTATCTGACTATTTGTTGACAAGTTATTTTATCATGTTGTTTTTATAAAAATTTGAGTTCGTTGGAAACACTATTTATGTTTAATCTTTAAATTATGTTTTATATTTTTAAAACAAGTAAGCCTTAACTTATTAATATTATTTATAATTACGTTTCATCGCGGCAGCCATTGCCTCTGGAGAAGTCAAGTCTGTCTGTGATGCGTTGCGTGCTGGAGACTCTCGCTGGCTCTGTGACAGAGAGGTCTGGGAGTGAGAGTGAGAGCTCTGACTGAATCTCTGTAGGTCATAGCTCCCTGATTCATCCTTGTCCGCTACATCTGAAATCATATAACCACGTTTTTAATTTTGGCGTTATATAGCTTTAACGTACAGTGCTTGCAACAATAACTGGTATTGAATTGCATATTTGACGTTGCTTTTATAAATAAAGCACAAGACGCGTCCCTTCCATTTGGCTTTCAGTATATCATCCTTTTTATCACTCACAAACATAAACGGTTATCATGCGGTATTCTCACCTGAATCACGCCTGGCATCGTTGAATGAGTTCTGGCTAAAACGGTCCGCCGGGCTGTCGCGTGTGTATATTTCAGGCGTACGCACGGTGACCGTTCCGATCACCCTCGACTCTGTTGACCCTGATCGAAGAATAATACATATCGGTGAATATGTGCAGTCAATCTCATTCCTTTCCTAAATTTTCAGATATTGTTTTCAAATCATACCTTCCTTTCCTATTGAAGTACTTTTCTTAAATTAACTTTATAAATAAATACTGTTCTCTCACTATTGGCGGTACCATCGAAAAATTATTTACACTTTTTGGTCAAGTTGGTCACCGATGGGGTGGAAGTACTTGACCTGTCCAGAATTTGCTCGAATAGGAGCGCAGACGCGTGGGACGACTGGATTACTTATTAAAGAGTTCCATCAGCAGGCATTCTCAATACTGAGATGACAAGGTGAACAGGAGCGCAGACGCGTGGTTTGCCTGGATGACTAAAGAGTTCCATCAGCAGGCATTCTCAATACTCAGATCACGAGGTGAAAAGGAGCGTAGACGCGTTGTTCGCCTGGATGACTATTTAAAGAGTTCCATCAGAAGGCATTCTCCGATAATGAGGTGTTAAGGAGCGGAGACGCGTGGTTCGCCCTTATGACTAATTAAAGAGTTCCATCAGCAGGCATTCTCAACACTCCAGATGACGAGGTGAAAAGGAGCGGAAATGCATGGTTCGCCTGGATGACTAAAAGGTTCCATTAGCAGGCTTTCTCAACACTCCGATGACGAGGTGAAAAGGAGCGGAGAGTAGAGTTAGTTGTTGACAATATTGCTAGCCTATAAACGCAACCTCCCGTTGCCCGAACCAACTTCCTAATATTCACCGTATACTTCTATGAGATCAATTTCTAGGTTCAATGACTGTCAGTGCATGTAGCTGACCATCATAACTGCTAAAACTGCTAAGACTCAATTTGACCACCCGTTGTGATTACACGCATAATTTGGCTAAAATGTTCGTCTGTGAGTCCGCTTCGGAGACAGGTCTTTGTCAGGTTTTGTATGATAAACGTGCGCTCGCAATCGTTTGCATAAGCTGGTCGTATGAGGACGATGTGACCCAACTTTATCACATGCTCATTCTCGTCCTTATGATGCTCCCTAAATCATTATTTTTATCATTGACTTTAGGGAGCCAACGGGTTCCCTGGCCCTCGGGTCAGGGAGTCATTTTCTGATTAAGGGAGCCAATGGCTCCCGGCTCTCTCCTAGGAAAAACCCTGGGAATTTTCGCATTCCAAGCACACTCAGTTAAATCTGGATTATCACGAAGCCTGAGAAATGGTTGGACACCTGGAGGCAAAATGCTTTTGAAACTAACTTCCCCCTGAAAATCTTTATTAAAGCCGAGACGGTCATAGATACGGTTATGCTTTTACACCAAATCATCCCAGTCAACGTTCTTGAGGGATGCCTTATTGGTAAATTCTGGTTCATAAGGCTACCAGCAATGGCAAACTAATGGCAATTCTATGGCAGAACGAATTTGTTGAGATGGGCCTATTGGGTGCGATGGAAAAGGTGTTAATGTTCCATTATCTCAACACTTCACAAGATGCTTTTGTATTTCCATTTGAATGTATTCATTGCCTTTCAGGATCTGTCCAGAGCATAGAGCGGTTGCATAAGCTATGGCAAACAGGCCACAATCGCTAGGACCAGTTTGAGATGATACAGGTGTCCAAATTTTTCCCCAACATCTGGGCTACGTGATCTATCATGCGAATTCGTATTCTCAACATCATGACAACGTTATCTATCACTCGAATTTTCACCAGGACCTATGTCCTCCATGCTCCTCGGAGAACTTATATGATATTCACTGTCAGACATCGTTGTACCTAACTATGGTACCATAATTGAAATAATTTTAATGGCTAACTATGCCACAATATGAATGTCTTAGTTTTCTCTTCAAATCATGAATATTCAAAACACGACAATTACAACTGTTTTATTTTAATAAAATTTAACTATAAATACTGAACACAATGAATTATATACAGACTGAATATTTTGCTTAGACTTTACCACCTGTTTAACAAAACTAAAACTGCCAAGTCACATCCTGTCAGAATTAATCCCAAATGAATCCATTTTTGACACAAAGTCAAAATATTTTACTTAACTCTGTTGAGTATTGCAATAATATACGTATAAACAAAAATGATTTATTTTTGTTTCATATAAATCTAAATAAAAAAAACAATGATTTAATTCAAAACCTTTCTTTTTCAAAATATTTTCCAATTCTTAACTTTTCACGTCCTTCTCCTTCGAGATCAAATCACAAAATGTTCGTCAAACGTGGGCAGCACACTCCTCAGGGGTTACTATAGCCTCGATTTCAGTGTTTTTCTGTTACAGAATAAATAATAAACTCTGTGCCGACTAATGTCGCAAATAACTTGTATGCTTTAGAGCGTTGTTTTGAACAACATAAACTACTGTTACCAATAATATTCTGAACGTAATTTGTTTATATATTATTCCTCACATAATTTCTTATAGAAAAAATAACGTGCGCTTAAAGCACCCTTTTTATAGCTTATTATGTCACATAAGATCGATTCGAAACTTATTCAAAACAATGTATACCAATACGTGCAGGCATGCAAGCATTTTGGCAGCTGTTATTACATTTTTTTCAATCATACCACCATTGTATTTAAAGTAACAGTAACGAAATATAATCAGTATGGGAATGCATCAAATTCCCAGGACATAGCAAAGGCCGTCCGACATTATTACATCATATCGTATAACACATTTCATTTCTTCACTTTCATTTCGAAATCTTTTGAGTTTCTTCGATATACAATATGCTTGAGGGGTAACATTTCAATCACAACACGTTAACTCTAAACCCCTTTCAAGAAAATTAATGCAATTTGAATATTAATTCAACACACACACACACTGAATATGAACATACTTAAGTTCTGGTTGCAAGCAATGGCACACTAATGGCAATTCGATGGCATAGCGACTTTGTTGGATGCGCCTATTGGGTGCGATGAAAAAGGTGTTAATTTGCCATTCTATTTACAAGATGTTGTCGAATTTCCATTTGAAGGTATTCATTGCGTTTCGGGATCGGTCCATAACATAGAGCGGTTGCATTCGCTATGGCAAAAAGACAACCATCGCTAGGACCAATTTGAGTAGATACAGGTGCCCATTCATCATGAAATGATTCTTGTTGACATAATGAAAGCCGGACAATGGCTTTGCTTGTTTCCACGGGTCACTCTGAAGGTCAGCGCCTGCATCCCCTATCGTTCGATCAGATGCCTGTACATTCCTCATGAGCTGGTCGAGGTTACCAGGAAAACGGCGAAGGTCCGATGGTAGAATGGCCGCCGGTGGCGCGTCCGATTCCGCACCGGTGTCGCTTGTTTTGGCTATCTCAGTAGGTTGCTGTTCTAAATCCTAAGGTTGATCCAATAGCTTACTGATAGCCCTTGAAAGAGATAGAGTTTGACCTGTATTCAGCTTTAGTTTTTTAATTTTTCCAGGATGTAGGTTTGTTATCAATTATAAATCATCCAATCCGCCTTTGAGTAAGACATCTTTTGTTTCTTGTTTGACCTTGTTGTCAAGCATGAATTCAATGACATTTTCCTTATCACTCATTTTTATACGAATATGTCTATTATTCCAATATAAATAATACACACAAAAACACTAAGAAGCGATTTTAAGAAATAAGCACAAGTTGCTGCTGCGTGCGCTTGCGATAATGCGAATGAAATAAATGTTTTGAACGCGAGCTGACCCCTCACTCATGAATACATTATATTGGTAGCAATCGAGATCTTGATAGAGACACTTATGAATTTATGGCAGATGTGAGAATAATAAGACACAGCTAAGAGCAAAGCACAGGTGTGCCCGCTTACTTAACAAAGTTTAAACTAACCTTTAAATGAACATTATTTCAAATACATGCATGACCGACCTTATTTATTTCAAACACTACATTTCGAACATGTATTCCCTTGAAGGATACATTATTCTACATAATTGACATCCGAAATTTCAGAAACAACGCCGTTTCTTTAATGTCCATTTTCGTGAATATCAATAATTGCAATCCATTGCGCGATAACATACATCTTCTACAAAATTGCAATCATTCTTTTCTCATACTTTTCATTTCTGGAAATAGTTTCGTACACGATGTAAACATTAAAAACACAATAACTTCCATCATGTACTTCATTTAAAAGAAAACTCTAATCCGATATCAAATGCATGTATATATGGTCTAATCTATCTCAAAATTCCAATGTAGAAACTGAAACGCTATAACTTGTAATCAGGCACTACATTCTAAATAAAACTCAAACCTTATATCAAATGCATAAAACTAATTTTATTCTGCACAATGAAAGATACAATATGATCCACATGATATTGGCCGTGTCGTTAAAAAAATACACTTACCTTACCTTACCTTACCTATACCAAATGCATATACATCTGTTCCGAACACAGAGTTCATACAGATTGTGACTAAAACTTAATGTTTGAAAACCTAGTAAACAAGAAAATGCATCTTTATACTCATCAAGGCTCTGACATCAACCAAATCTAATTGCCTCTAACTACGCATCGACACACTCATGGTTCTCACATAAAGCGTCAACAAGTGCAATCGGCTCCTACAAGAAACATCGAAGCATCAATGTCTCTTAACACCAAAGTAGACCACCGCAAATCTGCTCCAGCAGGATACATCGACGCTTCCTTCATGGCCACGACACCGACTCCATTTTCAGAAGAACAGGTTCATTTTCTTTAAATGAAAACAAATGAACAAATAATGAGATAAACAGTTATGATAGAACAAAGAGCATCGAAAGTGGCGACAGTTTCATGCTCTCATATACTGTTACATGTCCACTCATACACTCGATATTTGATACAACGATCCAATGGCATGCACGCACATAAAGAATTGGTACAAATGATTTTTGTGATTTTCCAACGCTTGCACCAACTCTTCCAGCTTTAAAAACTGCGCATGATTGTAAAACATACTCGGGAAATCGCTTTTGTAGAAAAATACCGAGCAGCATCTATATGTTCGTCTGAAAGCCATTCAACTCTGACCATGCCTTAATGAACCGTTTTTTTCTTGGACAAGCTATACATTTTGGGTTCGTTGGCATTTTTTGTGTTTTTGCTTAAGTGGTACCAAGTATTTTTCAATCAGACCTCATTGTTTGTCATGTTCGTGTTTATATTGACGGCTTTGCATGACCAATGTCGTGTTGAAGAAACGGCAATGCTCTCGGCATTGTATGATTCGAAGATTTTACAATATATCATTATGTGTTAAAATCTAATTTTGTTTTCAGGAAATATCATTTCTTGAACAAATTAATTTAGCCGAAGCAACTAAAAAGGAACATAAGTATAGAGCCATAAATATGAATGTTTATTTTAAAGAAAATTTACACCCACAATGAATTGCTAGAAGAATTTAAGTTATAAATGGTAAAATGATATATGATTGAACCACTTGTTTATTATAGGTAGATAGGAATGTTTATTGTGAAACAAAATTATAAAAGGCAGTGATAAATGATTGCAAATGTTTTTAACATATTTGGTTACATAATCTGATATTTCAAACTAATGAAGCAATAACTTTATGCGCAGCTTGTTAATATCTATTTCATTAACATTTTCCCTCGGGGATGTTTCTTAAATTATTATCAAAGAGTGATATATGTTCCAACTGTGTGTTTAGACTGGAGTTCTCAGCCTCATTACATCAATAAAACTGAGAACATTGATTTAAAATCCAATATGACTTTGAATTTCTGATTTCGTATAATGCACTTTGGGTTGAAACGAATGATTGCACATACATTGCCGCGCTAGAGGAAACAACCATACTCATCATTTGATTCGAAAGAAAATCATTTGTCCCACAATGCAAGATGATAAGACTGCAGTCTTTGATGAAAAAATGACCCGGTTTTATTTTGTATAACATTCTATGAAGTCAGAGCCCGAGAACTGCCTGAACATTCAATTCGTTGTATCTATTTATATACTTGGGTATGCTATCAGATAGTAGGGTAGAAGAGTGCTTGAAGCACTAGGCTATCTATACTCCGAGTGTTTATTTGGACAGTCGTATCTTTTCTGCTTGATGTTGCAGGCAGCAACACTTATTGCTAAAGTGTTCGCTCTTCTACTCCTCGTGCATGTGCATGCGCTGAATTGAAACGACATTCCGATTTATTCTCGGGTTACGCACCGGTGTCATGGTATAATGCGTTAATGCATAACCCCCATCACCCAACAAATAACTTCCATGAAATCCTTGCAGTATTTCGAGAAAGGTGCTGTTTTCTAAAATATGCGATAATAACGCAACAGGAACAGGTACACCAACATCTTGTTCAAAATATTCACCGATATATTCCTGTATTATACAACAACAGGCATTTGCTATAGTATGTGTCATGGTTTCGACATTTTCTTGATCTAAGTTTTATGTTTCAATTCGAAATTATAACGCCATATGAGGAAGATTTTCTGCAACTATCAACGCACGCTTCAGACATGTGATATGATTCATATAAAATTGAATTTGTTAATGGCACAGGATTATGTGTCGCTTGTGCAGCCTAACGGTTCTAGAGCAGATAGAACAAATTGCCTCATGCTTTGAATTGCATTTGCAGTCGAGATAAAAAGCTATGCCAAATATGCATACTGCAACAAGTTATCTGTCAGAATGGTCTTGAACTTTACAGAGCTTCCAGAAATCCGCATATTATTAAGATTTGTTGTTTCCTCTAGATCTTGTCTATCAACAACCAATGTCCAACATGCAGAATCAGTGTGACAGATTTAGATTTGAAGACCCGTTGCATTCCAGGCTTATAAATGTTATATATTAGACTTATATTGCACCTCGTGTCACTGTCAGCCGTTAGGGAACGTCTAGCACCACTTAACTATGGGTGTTTCCTTGGATGTTAAACACTGTAGATGGTGACTATTGTTGAGAACAGAGACGGTAGATTTCCAGACTTGTATGATAATATGACCATTTAGTAATCTCTTGAAAGTACTAACTATTCTAATTGCTAATAATCTATACGTCATATGTTCAGTTCACCTAGCAACAATCTCTACAGACACAGCAAGTCTAACTACTACATATTATACGATCAGGAGTACCCAACGAAATATAGAAGTGTGTCTAATATGATTATTTTACTAAGCACTCATTATTATTCACTGTCTTCAACATAACACTACAGTTACAGTAACGACACGCTAGCTTCCACTCAAGCCCTTCCATCCTACGTCAGTTTTTCATAGATTCCCAAAAAATTATATGGACTTATGAGAATCGCTACGTATAATATACAAATAAGTTATTTACATCACAAAATACATAAGAATTAAATGTCAGTCTAATTTCTAGAAGCAGACATACACGTACATGTTATACAGTTATTTAACATACGAGTATATAATGGCAATTATACATGATTTCTCACCTAAATATCAGAATCTTCTGAGAGGACGTCACTTTACATATAAACATCTGTCAGCGTACAACGAGCCTGTTAGAGTCACGAAAAGAGTCCTTGGTGACCACGTCAACAAGTCATCTTCTACAAGATACCGCCTACGAAGCGCTCAAACTCAAATCGAAAGTTCACAAATCGAATGCACTCCGCACTCGTCTCCACAGTCTCCGTATGGATGGTAGGCCTCTGGACGTTGTGTCGTCTACTGCCTCCTCCCCCTCGGAAGCCGCGTCCGCCTCGATAACCCCCTCGGAAGCCTCGTCTCCCACTGGAGTCACCGCGGTACGACCTGTACGTAAGATAAGACATATGTACATGTATTAGACCTCTGGTCCATCCCGATATGAATTAGTCTAATTTAACCATATCTATCCGTCTTAAGGACTTGTACCAAAAAATCCTATCTTTATATATATGTTCAGAATTCGTTAATTCGATAGTTTAACTAAAACTGGAATAGAGGATTTAATCTAGAAAGTTTGATTAAAAAGTAAATATTTTTTTTTTAATGCACGTGCACAAATACATAGTTTAGATTAATTTAAGTTTGCACATCAATGAAAGACAAATTATGATCCACATGGGATCGGCCGTGTCGTAAAAATACACTTACCTTACCTTCTTTCTTACTGGTTAATACACTTAAGAATTTATAATAAATAAGTTCTCCGTTGTTCTCAAGTCATCATAATATATTCACAGTTAATTTAGAAAAATGATTGTCCTTCTTATCACTGGATAATTTAAATCGCAAATGAATGTATATGGAGAGGGAACTTGACATTTTAATCTTATTTATAGGTCTCGAGGATTAATATGGATTGAAACTATAGTTGCTGATGATTTCATAGAGATGCAATTGATAGCATTGCCATTTTGTAAATCAATATTTAAATCAGAGAAAGCATTCAATGCAATATTAGAGTAAATATAGTGGCTGAAAAATGAATAAAAACATAAAACAGATAGTAATATTGATAATATAAATATAAAAAACATAGATTACATAATACAACAAAATACATAAATATTGACTAAAATTATATATTGATCACAGTTTTAGACACTTCACAGATATGCTTGAGAATACAAATGAGTCTTTAAAACCAATAAATGACTTTGAATTTCTGATTTCTAATAATGCACTTTGGGTTTAAATGACGCACTGCACACACATTGCGCTAGAGCAAACAAACGCTCTCATCCTTTGATTTCGAAAGGAAATCATTTGTCCCACAATGCTAGGTGACAGGACTGCAATCCTTGATGAAAAAATGACCAAGATTCAAACGTTTGACGTCATGAGTACTCACATGTGAGTCTTCAAGGTCTTCTTTTTTCGCCTGCTGCCATTTATGTCTAAAAAATGAAACTGAGTTTTATTTTGTATAACATACTATGAAGTCAGAGCCCAGAAACTGTCTTAACATTTTAAAATTCATTCCATCATTAAGATAACCTCCGAACAGATATGCTATCAGATAGCAGGGTAGAAGAGTGCCTCGAAATACTAGGTAACCTATACTCCGAGTGTTTATATGGATAGTTATATCCTTACTGCTTGATGTGGCGGGCAGCATTCACGTCAGCCCTAGGACACTTGACCCGGAATATTTAATTTACCGGGTATATAATCTATTTATTACCTTTTGTATTGCTATCAGATAGCAGGGTAGAAGAGTGACTCGAAACACTAGCCCATCTATATTCCGAGTGTTTATATGGACAGTCATTTCCTTTCTACAGGATGTGTTGAGCAACATTCAAGTCAGCCCTAGGACACTTGACCCGGAATATTTAATTTATATCATCTATTTTTAAACTTTTGTATTGCTATCAGATAGCAGGGTAGAATAGTGACTCGAAACGCCAGCCCATCTAGACTCCAAGTGAATATATGGATCGCCATTTCCTTTCTGCATATTGTGGCGAGCAGCATTCACGTCAGGCCTAGGACACTGACCCGGAATTTTTAATTTATATAATCTATTTATCAACTTTGGTAGGCTATTTGATAACATGGTTTAATAGTGATTCGAAACACTAGGCCATCTATACTCCGAGTATTTATATGGACAGTCATATCCTTACTGCTTGATATTGCGGACAGCATTCACGTCAGCCCTAGGACACTTTGACCTGTGATATTTAATTTATATAATCTACTTATAAACTTTGGTATGAATTGAGTCGAGTCTTCCACTTTTGAGTGTCCACAGTCAAGTGACAGTTCTTTGTTTATTTAAAACCGACTAACGCACTATTTATACATACGCAGAACAATTTTGTTCCACAACGCCCTTCCCCATTCAATTTAAATGAAGGAGCGTGTGGTACCGCATATTCAGTTAATTTAAAACATACACTAATGTTATTTAAAAACACCCCAATATAGGTGAATTCATTCACGATAAATCACAAAAGATAATCGGTCTTATGTCCGGGGCTAGTACGCAGCATGCAGGGTCAAGGGAGCTTAAAAAGTCCCGCCCCGCGACCACAGTCCGCCTATTGCAAGTAATCCGTGTTTTCTATTGAGGGTTTCGGTAGCTTAGAGCAGATAGCCGTGGGTGATCGGTTTCTAGAATTGGTATTCAGCAGCACATTCTTGACCTCAACGACAAATAATTATAGTACAATCAGTACAATAGCCTAAACGCTACTAAACCCGTTGGAGGTGTTTGATCGGCTTCGAAGCGCACCTCCGCAAATCCTCTGAAAAATTATACCATATATAAAAGCCATTCACATGGGAACCCAATTGTCTAGTTAATTTTTGGTCTGCTGCACTTTCCACTGTCAAAAGTGAGCAAAAAAGTGAAAGAATCAAATGGAAATAAGATAAATATCTTGTAGTTCAATGAAATGGAAATCTTTTCTGTTGTGGTAGATCTTGCCTCTTTCTGTCGGTTTAAGGATTGATATGTGTAAATCCTCCGAAACGTACTGAATTTTTGATAGTCCATCTTCTGCTGGTCAATGAATAACCTCGACATGTTACGGCGTCGTTTCTATCAGCACATGCACGTTGTACAAACATAACAACCGTTCTGCGCATGCTTTGCGCAGCTTATATTTTCATAGTGAAAAACTTCTTGAGAACAGGGGGAGTGTTTTGATTATAGTCGATCCGTATATTTTTTTAAGTCAAACGACCCTCTAGATATCTTCGATTTGGGCAATCCTCGAAACGATAGTGGCTTACTTTTGGCTTAATTGATGCGATGTGATCCTTGATCATAGTATTATCATTATAATTAATATAAACATTAATCATTATAATATTATTATCGTAATTTTTATCATAATTTTAGAAATAACGTAAAAATAAGCATTCGAACACTACATGTTTTTGCAGTTGGTATATGAAAACATTCAAGAACATCAAAAACCACCTTATGCAGGTTAGAAATCACAAACCCAAAAACAGATCACATCACAATCACTTCCAGAATTAAATTCTTGAATAAGAATAACATGAATATTTTGGCTTATAAATTTATGTTTTAAATGTTACTTTAACATTATTCGTTTCTTTTCTCTTTTATTCCAACAAAATAACTATAGCACGGTTACTTGCGATTAAAGAGTTACGAATTGTCTGTGAGTTGTCAAACAAC
>LQRL01075754.1:3698-16006 GCA_001703475.1 Hydroides elegans
AACAGCCAAACCTAAACAGTTACCCCATTATATTATTTCTGAGAATGTATGAGTGACTAATTTTCTATAATAATTTTGTAATCATATTATTCAGAGGACATATTACAGTACTGTTGCAGAAGGTATGTTCCTCAACCAGCGGAATGGTTAATGCCTAATTTCACTTGATTATCATTTCAGAAATTCCAATGGTAAATGAAGGCACCATCAGAAAGAAATCGTCAAACTTTATTTTATACTTTATTGTTTGTTGTTGAAAACTTTAAAAATAAAATGTTGTCAATTATCCAGAGGACATTACTGTCGCAGTATGGTGCGTTCATCTGCTATCCAAATAATTGACTCTCGCTGCGATTTTTTGATAGAATTTAAAATACGAATCTCTGTGGGTTTTCTATATGATGTGTTAATTTAGAAACTGGCGTCAGATCAATTGAATTATGTAGAACTATTATGCTTTTTAATTAAATTTGAACAAATCATATTTTCAATTATCCAGAGGACATCACTGTCGCAGTGGAAGGCCCCAATGCCACCAAGATCACCAAGAAAGAAACCAAAGGCAACGGACTGCATGTGTCCTACCTCCCGGTGACACCCGGTGAATACGCGATTGATGTGAAGAACAAGGGCAAGCACATCTTTGGCTCGCCCTTCGATGCCAAGTGCACAGGTATGGATGGGCATGGCATTGTGGATTTGTTATTTTGACAAGTTTTGACAAATTTTGACAAGTTTATCGCCTTTCCTATCCGCGAGCTCTATTCTCGTTATTCCATTTAAGCTTAAGGCCCTGGTCACACTAGAAGCGACGTGGGGCAACATCAATTCTTGTTCTGATTTTACTTTATATAACTACATGTATGTCAACATTAGCAAAGTTCTATCAATAACATATACTATAAGAACAAGAGGCGATGTCGTTCATCGTCTTTTCTATTTTGACCTGGACCCATATTCTCCGTTCCACTTAAGCTTAACCTTACCCTTGAAACCAATGTTTAAGGATGGGGAAAAGCGTTAGTTTAAGGTTACGGTTAAAGCGGAGAATATGGGCCCTGTAAACTATGCCTTAGCTTTTTTTAAAAAGTTCCTTCTCGTTCCTCCATCAGCTTCAGTCGTCCATTGTGGTAGTTAATGGTGAATTTCATCAGATTAAGAGCGCGGCCATATTTAAGCAAAAATTAAGCAGTTTTGAAAGGCGACAATGGTTTCACGCGAGTCTTGCTGTATAACCTGGGATGAGTATACTTTCCAGGTATAACATAGGGTCATTAAGAAGGAGATCGCGTCAAAAAGGTGTGTTTTTTTATTGCTTAAATATAACCACGTCCTTAGTCCACGTCTTTTTTAGTCATTGTGATGGATATACCCTTCCCTCTAGTCATGTTCTAAATATCAAATTTAAATTTTGTTCACTCAGATTGAATTTGACATTTTGAAAATTGAAGGTTTTCGGTCACCCGGAAATCATTCAGGGTAATCCCTGGCCTGGTGTAGCTGACATACATTGTTTTACCTATCAAGTATATTTCTCATTTGATTGTTATATGTTTTACACCAGTTTATATTTTGTACCAGAATGATGTTACATGCATACAATGTTTCCTCCATTAAATAGTTGAATCGCATAGTATCTTTTTTTTTTGTTGCAATCTATTCATTTTAGTGTCATAATATTATATTTTTAAGTATTCAAGTTTGAATTGAATGGTGATCTATAAAAGGTTAGATTGAATCATCAGAACGATTACGGATATTCATAATTTTATTCATTTTGCACATTATTTTTATTTGCGTTCAGTATGCGAAGGTTTGTGGTAGGCATTTTTCTTCAGTGAGACTTTTCATTGTCACTCTTTCATCTGTCTTCTTTTGGTGTAATGATATAATCTTTAATGTAATTTCAATATGTACTTGCATTATCCCATTTTAAAAACCTTATTGCGAATCAGTTTAATTTTCGGTTGGTTTTTGTTTGATTTTAGAATTCGTTATCACTGAAAATCATGAAATGTCTATGGATATTTATCATTTGTAAAATGATTTGCAATGGGGTTTCTACAATCATAGAGTACATCGAATTGGCTGTAAGCAATCCTAAATAAAATAGCTTTTATAATTCCCACAAACCCACTTTATGTATAATCATGAATTCAAAGTTAATTAAGAAAGATTAATGGTTTGTAGTACTTTAAATATGCACAATTTGTATGGTTTTAAAACGGTTCGCAAAGTGACTTGTTCGATGCGACATGATTTAGATTTGAGATATCTCATTTGAATCAGAATGAAAAAATGAAGATACGTTATTTGAGATTGGAACCTCCACGAAATAATACATATACTACAGTAAGTGTCTAGACAAAAAATATTTATCCATCTGAAACCAACACAGCTTCTTAGACAAGCAACCATATATCTTTTTGCTGGTGCGTTTGTAATTACTCGGCTAACCTTTTTATAGCCAAATGTAATCTCCTTGGAGCAAGTCGTATATTCTCCTAAATAATCCTTTCATGTGTTTGTTGTAACAACACAATATTGGCACACTTATTTCTTCATATATGTTGTTTTCTTACAATAGTCTGGCCGGAGACACCATTCCGTGTGCATTGCTTGTTAAATCTTGAAACCATACATTTTCTATATCGTCTTGTTGAGGTCCTTTTCAATAAAAACGATGTTGGCATTTTTTATTCTAAATATTGACATAGTAAAATTACGATGGCCGAAACGTATATTCAATACACATATAAATTTATGCTTTACTAAAAAAAACTTAATTGAAACAATTTTTCAGCAATAAACTCACCTATAATTGATACGTATGACAGCCAAAAACAATTTTTATCATCTATTACCACAAATTCCCCTTCCAAAAAATATGATGGCCAAATAATGATAAATTTATCAAAATTTCGAACAAAATAATTTGTATTGTAATTGAGTTTTACAATGGGCTATTATCAGTAATATGACACGTTTTTGCACAATTCTCTATTATCAAACTGTTTTCCACTTATTCATGTATTTATAATCGGCCACAACATAACTAATTTGATGTAAACTTCTATATAAAAATGATTTCTATCAGTTAATATAGTAATTTTCTACTCAAACAGAGGAATTCATTTCTATTTTTGTAATACTAAGAACCGTTGAAACCATAGGATATTATTATTAATTAAATAAAGTTGCCACGAAATGAAGTTTTTTAAATTTTATTTTTATCACGATGAATGAATACAAAATTGGAATATATTTATATATGTATTAAGTATTCCAATTTTGTATACGCACGCTGCATAAATTTTATTAACATTGTTTTGTGGAATGCATTTATTTATTGTTACAATTACATTGACCGCTAAAAAAGGCTCCACAAATATTATTTGCGACTACGATAGCCCATGAGTAACGTGTATTTCATAAACGCTTAAGTCAACATAAGTCACAATTGGGTTGAAATTACAATTTCTTTAATCGTAGGTGAGTGACTTTATAAGATATGGCATAATGTCGCCTTTTACTTAAACACTGAAACCATATTATATAATAAGAGATCATACGGCATTTAACTTGCTATTATGTTGTTTCCTTGCAAAAAGTAATTATTATTTATAAAGCTTTTCAGTTCATGAAAAGTGACGTACCTCTTAATTTTTTCCCTCTTTCTATCAATCCAACATTTTTCTGAAATTTTCATTAAATTTAAGGTTAATTATCATAATGGTATTAATAAATTTTTTCAAACAGATATTAGAAATCCTTGCACTACAAAAAAAAACCTTTTTGATGCTAGCTATTCAATCTTTACTAAGATGGGGTATGGCATTAAAAGTGTTTTCTATGTATTAATGAAATGTATTGGCACATATGATCCATATTTACTTCGTAGACATACAATCAGAGTCTTGTTTTCGTGTCATCTCTATAAAAATGCATTCTATGAACATAAGCATCAGATATGCAAAGACCTCTGGATTAGATTCAAACTCTAACGAGCATACTGATGACTACATAAATATCATGACAAATTTCAGATACGGCAGTTTTACAATCTCAAATTTTCAAAGCCCTAACACCTCGTTTCTGAAAATTATATGTTCTGAACAATTAATCTACATATTGTGTGAGACTATCTGACACATTTTCTACGTATAGCAGGGCCTTTTTCTCTGGTTAGATACAGCAAAAATGTAATTTACAATCTTAGTCCTCACTAGCCCCCATACTCACTTCTGGTAAAATAAATTTGTGGTTTAAGAGAAACGGTATGATAAAGTGCTTTCATACGCTCCATTAATCTTAATTAATAAAGTGTGTTATGAGAGGCTCACTTTTCCTTGTTGGATATGCCTAATTTACAGTCTCAGTATTTTATTGACTAATTTTTAACCTTTAAACTGTATATTGAATATAATTACGATTAGTGTATAATTGAATCCAAATATTGGGCTATCTTCTCTGGTAAGAGATGGCTCTTAACAATCCAACCCTTTTTTGCTCTCATAATAACTGTATAATAACTCTATAACTACAAATGACGATGAAATGTAGCCTTGATTTAGAATATTAGGTGATTGCTTCCGGATGAAACGACTGACGGACGGACACGATGAGAGCAATAGGCTTCCGCAAATGTGTTGGCTAAGGGATAAAAGTGGCAAAATAATGCCTGAAAATTTATATTTAATTCTTTTAAACAACTCGTTTAAGAGAATCGTAAAATTTGTCAAACACGACTTGCCTCAAAACTTCCCGTTTCGTCATAAGGAAGTCATTTCGTTTTAAGTGTTGACTTAATATATTAATACTTAAGGTTGCGATAACAAATAACATGTTACATGTCATAGCAATCATGGCTTAACAGTAATAAACAATTCTGAAAGCATCATAAGCAGATAAAATTTATAAATAGTCTACACATTTAGACTGACATAAGGCCCATGTTAATGCGATAGGATACGAATGTAATACTATTTAATGTAAGATCTACTGTTATATTATTTGTATAACCCACGAATTATAAACGGATTTTATATACACAAACCATAGGTTGGGATTATTAATAGGTGGTGGTTACTCAACGCAAAGTACGGTTCTTTTATATGTGTTTTGCATTTAACATAATCATTTCAGTATTTAATGAGAAAATAAACCTGCCTGGTCACAGAAACCCGTGCCGTCTTATCTTTATATTTTAAGCAAATATAACAGCGATATTATTGGCGACCAAATGCTTCTAATATTGGAAATAAAAATTCAATAACTCTGTAATTTTATTTGAATAATATTCATTACAAATGACCAATGTACTAATCCGAGGTTCTTTGTGCACTATGTATTTTTGTTGACATCAATGGTAAACCAAAACCTTTCAAGAGGGGTAGGGGAGTGGTGTTAGAGATTACCAACAACGATGATCATACTTGTAATCCGTTGATTCATCGACGGTTATAGCTTTGTACTGAAAACAAGGGATAACTGAAGAAACTTTGAATAAAATGGGTCTTATTATTATACATGAATAAAATTAATATGTTACTGGTAAAATGAAAAGAAATGAAAACAAAAGTCTATTTCCCGATATGTTTTATTTCCCTCAAAGTCTAGAATATATAGTTCGTTATGATTCGATTTATTAGAGTAAGTTGACGGGGCCAATATAATAAAAAAACGCATAAATTGAATAAAAAAATATATATTTTATTCATCTCCAAAAATTATTTCCTGATTTAATATTTTTCATGAAAATCTATCTCACCGTGTTATCTTTACCTTGGATAAGATAGTGCCTCTAAATACTTAAGTAAATAAGATAAGACGATGGGGGTTTTCTAGCCCAGGTGAACTTCATGTTTTTCTCGTTTGGGCAGGAAAACCTGCACCGTCTCGTGATAACTGATAAAACTAAAACCCCCCTCGAGAATGTGAAATTTTCATCATGTTTATAAAGAGCATATAGCGAAAGGGGGGTTTTTAAGATTGGCGGGTTTTTCTGACCGTAACACCGGCCACACTACAATGTCGTTTCAATACATGTATTTTGTTTTGCAATAAATAAACAGAGTTACGGTGAAAAAAGGTCCTCGGACATGAAAGACATTATTAGGGTCAAATATAGATGATCATCTTGAGATTGTAGATTTTCATTTGGCAACTTAATCAGTGCCCTTTTTACTTAATACCTTTTGTCCTAAGTAGGAATTTATAATTACCCTATGACCGGGGACGTTTAGATAGATTGTATCGATATCACTTTGTGACATAGAATCTACATATAGCTCATCTTCGTTGTCTTTAAATACAGTCATGTAAGAGTAACTTCTAATTACATTTTCTTTCCTTTCCATCATTTAATTCTTTTTTTCGAATTTACAAGAAATATGTTTCAATCTGTTCTATTTGCAAATGTGCTTTTTGATATGTTTATATATCGTTGCTTTACTTTATTGCTAAACATTTTCTCGATCTATCTTGCTTTACAACTTCGGTGTTGTTTGAGTAATCTCATTATTTAATAATTTCTTCTATGTTTGATTGCATTAAGGCGCGTTCACCCGATATAAAAGCGCATACTTATGGGTGAACAGATGGGATTAACTACTATGTTTTATACAAATGTTTCTTTAAGTTTAAAGCGCAAAATGTGTGTTCAAAGCTTTTTTTCGGAGCGGGTGAACGCGCCCTTACTATTATGAATACAAGCTTGAATAAAAACGCTTTTCTAATGTTTTATTATAATATGCAAATGATCCTACTTTTGATTTATTCAAACGATTTCTTAAAATGACATGATCTGCGCTTTAAAATGTAACTATAAATATATACACAAATGCAAATTATTATTCAACTATTTTTTATCGATATGATTGAAGGTCAAGTTATATATCCTTATATATTCTATTGAATAAGCACTTAATTAAAATTTTTATTTCATTTTGATAAAACATTCTATCGATAGATTAATACTCATAATGCTATTGATTATCATTATTTATTTATTTATTTAATCCAGGAGGTAAATATAAGTTAAAAACGTTTGAAGTATGATGGTTCTGCTTTCATGATTTTATTCTTCAAGTGTGTGTAAAGCGCGCTTTTTAATAATTTTATGTGAACATTTCGATTCTTTTGCAGTGCTTAGCCAGAGGATATATTTTACCATTTTTAGTGGCTTTTGTCGTTTCTCCTGATCACGCAAGCGCAAGAATAGCTATTTATCGAATGTCAATTCTAGAAAAAGAAGCCTGATCATTATCCATCCATCTTATGAGAGTAGGCTATATTATAAACCATCTCCCTCGATTAGTCTAGACTCCACTATATATACTATCTAGTCCGCATCAAAGGAGTTCATATCAAAGCCTCTTCAAATATATAAACATAGTTTTTCAATATATAAGAGTACCAACTCGTGTTTACTGATGCGAGATGCATCCTTATCCAACAGATTATATTAAATAATAATCTCATCTTGCGCGTATAAATTAAATGCTTTGGCTGTACATAGTTTTGCAAATGAAATAATTTGTGTGTTTTCAATTTCTAGATCGAGATTTGCGGTGGTTATACGGCAGCTATTATCACAATTTGGCAATATATAAATATTTTCTTATGAGTATATTGTCTTTATCTAAAGTTTGATTTGCATAGTTTACTCGTTGATGCATGTTAATTAAGTTGATAAGATATTCTCTGAAACTTTCTATGATATCGAAACACAAGCCAGTCTTCTACGAGTCTGATGGACTATTAAGGTTTAATTTTGCCAACTTTATGTTTTTCTTTAAACTTATTATTATTCCCTGTTATTTTCTCATCACTAATTATATCTTAAGTTGTACTTCTTATCTATCAGAAACATGTCTATCTTTTTAAAATCCAATCTTAAGATCTATGCACATAAATACAAGTACTTGCTGTGTCTACTAAAAGTTTAACGCATGGTTCATGTCTTAAAAAGCGAAAAACGTTTGTCTTACCCAGGAAATACACCCAGTTTGACCGATTATGGCAATATATATCTAAAAACACGCCATGATGGTTAGTTTAAACTCTTCCAACCTTTTTTTGTACAGGCGAAGGCCGCAAGAGGTCGCAACTGGCTTTGACCGGAAGCAGCGAGATCGTGTTGGGCGGCCACGAGGTCGATCTGACCAACATGATCGCCACCATGAAGACACCGAGTGGTACCTCGGAGCCGTGCCTGCTCAAGAAAACGCCCACTGGACAACTCAGTATGGGTTTATGTAATTATAATGGTAAAGGGGTGGGGAGGGAGCGTAAATTGGGTGGGGGGGGGGAGTCTGTCATGAAGACACCGAGTGGTACCTCGGAGCCGTGCCTGCTCTCAAGAAAACGCCTACAGGACAACTCAGTATGGATACAAATACCCCTATCTTTAATGGATGGTTATAACAGGGGTAATACATGTATATTGGGGCCGTCTATTGTTTTCGTGTTTGTTCTCTCTAAGTGGGAGATTCGGAACGACTGTCCTTCTATATTGAAACAGTCAAAAGTAATAGGTGAAATCCGTATTTTAATACGTGATAGAGAAAACTCTTTTTTCGGTCTCACCTTTATTAAAGTCTAAATATCGTCCATATAAAAGAAATATTCCAGTAAACACATTTTACTTGCTAGCTTCGCAATGAAATATTATTGTGTTAAAGGTTTAGCTTCATTCTCCCCCAAGACAAAAGGCAAATACACCGTGGAGGTATCTCAGGATGGACGCCCCGTCCAAGGAAGCCCCTTCTCCATCAACGTAAGTTTAATTTATAGACAATTTTTTCTATCTTATATCCCTTAATTTTTTCATGTAGTTTTTATCAAAGCAGGGGTCATTACATAAAATCGCCCAATAGCCTGAAAGGTTAATTAAAAATAATTTTCGTTTCTGCGAATAAACCATGTATAAAAAAATGCATTTACACTGGCCCCTCGTTAAAGCGAACACGGATACCGAGTTATTGCTTTCACCGAACAAATGTTGCGATCCGAGGATCTTTATTTTCTTCATAAATATTATCGGATAAACAGAAATCGGTTCAACCAAATGCTTTTCGGCAATTCCGAGGTGTTCGGTTTAACGAGGTTCTACGGTATTGATTTATAAAAGGAATATCATGATGGCTTAAATGATTGTGATTAGGGTAGTTTTATATATCAGATACTATTAACCCTTCCATCCTTCAGCCTTTATGAGCTATAATCCTTGCCTTTAGGTGGACGACCACAAAGTTGCGTGCGCAGGAAAAGTGAAGGTGCATGGCGCGGGAACCAAGAACGCCGAAGCGAACAAGCCAAATGAGGTGGAGCTAGATCTCTCTGAAGCCGGTAAGACAAGAAAAACATGCAAAAGTACAGACATGATAGTTTAATGGGACCAGAATTCATGAGAAAATGTTCGTTTATATCCTGTCTTTGAATTCTTATTTTATTCAGTGAACCGCTTGTCAGCGCCTTTCAACAGTTTTATGGTTCAATGATACCGGGTTGGAAACCTAAATTCGATGTTGATTTTCGGCCATTTTAACCATGTACATTTTGTAGCGATCAAAATATCTATAGCAGTATGACATTTGGATGAAAAGTAATATTATATCAGGGGGTCTGATTTGAAATAGTAATGTATACTTTGATTCTGGTGTATAAATTATAAATAGTTTACGTACACTAATTATTTTCAGCACTGCTCTAGTTTATATATAAATATATATTGTTCGACTTATGTTTCTTTCGTCAAACCTCCGTTAACCGTCGGTGGGTAACTGATTAATGGCATGAAACAACTCGCCAACAAAATGTGAAAACAACCATTAGTTATTCACGGATATAATTCATATCTGGAAAACTCCTACTCGGCAAAACTCGTTTCTCAGCCTAAGCGCCTACACGGGAAATAGATATCGTGCTTTATAGATTCTTCTGATTACATGCTTTGTTAGTCTTGCATATCATGTCTGTTTAGGTCATATTGTATTGCAAAACTACAAATATCAAGCCTTTGTTGCCATAATGTTTGTTTATTTGTCTGTGAAACAACAATCTTGATATATATCGAAACATTTTGAACTTGAGATGCTCCAAATCTTAGCCACGCCTTTTTACTCACTTTGATCGTGTTTTGCAAGCTCTGTAGCTATATCTGAAATGGGTGTATGTTGTATATAGATTTGTTAGATGCCATACAATACATTGTGGATTTTAATAACATCCGGGAATCAAATCGTTGTAAGCAACCTATTCGTTTATATAAATTCACGAAAATGAACCTTTGGTAAACGAAACATGACGTGGCATATCGAATAATTTGTTGACGACATTGATTTATGCCCGCAAATCCTTTATCTAGGACTAGCGGAAGACCTTTCTAACTTAGCTTGACTCCAGACCCAAGCTTACAATGACCACATATTACATAGAACACTCCTATGGTTTAGGCGAAATGTCAGAAATCTCGTCTTATCTCGCAGACAGACGATATTTATCGCAAACTTCTCCAGATTTCTATTTCGCTACTTTGCTCAACCTGCATTTAGTGTTTCAGCTTTATCAAAGACTTGTCAGTCAGTCAATCATTTGTTTCTATTGTATATATCATACTAAATATTTCACGAACCCATTTCTGAAATAAGTTTGAAACCTAATTACAACACTAAATTATATAAAATGATAAACATGATTATTTTGAGCGTAATTACGAGATGATTGGTTTGTTTGTTGTTGTAAATATTTCAATCGCTAAAGATAAGATTTGGTGAAAATTATGTATAAGCTCCGTGAGCATGATATACACCACGTACAATGTAATAGCGAACAATGTCATGTGCTTCTGAACGTTCTGCTAACGAGTTCTGCGAAGAGCACCTCACGAGCTGTTCCCCCAAAAAGCTGTTCCCCACCAATTTTCAGCTGGCTTGGAAATTTTGAGAAAATTCATTCTAGCTTGGAGATTTGAGCAGTTTGAGGAACACCTTTTTTGATAATTTCTTGATTTTCATAATATTTCGTGAGAATAATTACTTCTAAGTTGCTTAAACTTGCTTGCAATTGTCTAATAGGTTATAATTTGCAAGATATAATATATTTTTTGGTAATATTTAACATTTCCATTTTCGCCAAAAGGTGTTCCTTTTCTGTTCCAAGCTGGCTAGAAAAGGAGAAACAGCCCAGCTGGCTTGGAAAAAAGGAACACCTTTTTGCAAAAATCAAATGTTCAAAAACCATTATTTTATTGTTCTTCATAGTTGTAAAGGTGATTTAAGTTGATTTAACAACTTTTTGAAAAATATGTCGTGGGGTGCCCTTCGTTCTGCAGCAAGCAAAGTCTTTAAACAATATATGTTTTAGATATATTAGGGAAAAAGAGAAACTTACTAATGCAAGATGGTGTGCAATGGAAAAACGTAATAGAGACGAGATATATAACTATTCAGTTGGCCAAGACAAAAATTAATAGCTTTGAAGGTAGTAACTCTAAAAATCACTGACATGAAAAGGAAAACATATGTTCAACTAATTGGACAAAAACCCGAAAGGAGATACTTCACGTGTTGCGTCTACTCCAGACATTAGTTCTAGTTTCAACCGTACAAAAGAGCCGATTTCGCGTTTTTTTTTACATTTTTTTAATATAAATGATGCCTGGTTGAATACGAAGCTGATTTATAGTATAAACGAATTCTCTGCCAGAAATATCATAAATAGCCGATGGTTTAATGACCTTTGCTTTTTTAAGGGAAAATTGTGATAGTCCCCCTATATCAACACGTCAATCTACAACGCAAAGACGTTATGTTTTTATAATAATAAAATCGTCGCTCTTTGTTGTTGATGATAGTTTCTATGTTCACAACGAAACAATATAAACGATTCATCTAGAACATTGCGGAGGTGGTTTGGTTCAGGTTTGATCATATTGATTAAGATATAACTAGTGATAAACTATTAGATTGCATTCGATTGTGTTAAATATATATATCCATTCCGATAGCTTTCTGGTAGGATAAATAGACTATTCCCAATATAGATGCATCTCGATTACTTTTTTCTAAAATAAGTAGAATTCTAGTATAGACTGGAGAAAGGCTCGACAGATTTATTCGATGATCCCAAAACAATAAATAACGTTTTTACGAGGGCACTCAACGATTTATTTTTTCTTATATTCATCAAAATGTTTATTCTGAAATTCCAAGCAAGAAACGCAGAAAAGCTATTGCAAGCAAATTTATAATCTCCTACCAGAATAAAGATTTCAAGAAATCAAATGTGTATGAGGTTATTCTTTC